>JBBMEG010000009.1:13031921-13047358 GCA_037832605.1 Cyclanthera cordifolia | reverse complement strand
TTGTATATCCAATTATGTGGAAAAGGGGTACATTATATAGGCTAGGGTAGTTAACAACTAACCAACTAACCAACTAAACTCCTAACTAAGTAGTTGTTGTATAACTACCTTATTTGGATCCTATCAGAAGCCTTGAGTTCGAATCCGTGCAAAGTCGTTTCCTCCCCAATTAAAATTGAATTCCACTAATCCGTGCAAAGCCTTGAGTTCTAAACCCTAATTTGTAGTCGTTTCGGTTAATTGATTTTGGTTAGGTCGTTCTCACTAATTTTAATGCTATTATTTAGTTAATATGGAACGCTATCGTGCCCATTGATTGAATAATAAGGTTTGGTTTTGATGTTGGATCAGAGTGAATAAAGTAGGAGAACAATTACTTATCGTGGCTTTTCCAAATAGGTAAACTAATTCCTTGAATTCGAGAAAAATAAATTAATTGTGTTAGTCTATGATCAAAATTACAATTGGATTAAACTAAACCCTTGAATTGGAAATTTTCGTAAATTGTTTGTTTTATTTATTTTTTATTGTTTTATTTAGGATTTCATTCAAATACCAAAACCCTCATTTTATTTGTTCTTAAACATTGAGAAATTAATAAAAAAAACTCCTTTGAGATTCGACCTGGCTTCACTATTTGTATAGTTAGAATTTGGAGAGTCAGTAATTTATTTTGGCGGGTTTCGACAACCTGACCAAATTTGAAAAAGATAAAAAATGTTCAAAGGATACAAAATCCAGAAGGTATTCAACATAGTATAACTTACCTTAGAATTATCTTTCCTCAAGGATACTACAGATTGTTCCATGACATGATACAGCCGAAGTTCATTGAGAGTATTCAGAAGTATTTGAATTGATTTAATCAACTTGTTTGATTCTACAAATATATGTTCTTGTACCTGCAAATTAATCACAGTTAATAAACGTGAAGCAACGCTCCTCTGTGGGGGCGTAAGCAAATATATATTATATATTTTTATATGAAAAGCGGTAAATTTACTTGAGCACGAAAAAGGCGAAAAAAAAAAATCACCGCAACAATTAAGATAACCTAAAAAGAAGAGCAACAATGAAGAATATATGTCAATGCTCTCGAGACAAATATCAATACAAAACCTGAAGTGAAATTAGTTTGTGAAGATCAATATCCAAATCCTTTCTTCCAGCTAGATTGACTACAACACTCGGTAAGAGAAGCTCAGCAATCTCAGCTTTTAGCAACACGATATCTAGACATAATCTGAAAGCAAAGAACTAACCCCATTAACAAGATCTTGAATTTATTGGCGAGCTAAAAAACAGAAAAAGAAAGAGAGCAGAACACCTTAGAATCACATCATTCGAGTGACCAATTAGTGAGTATACTAATGGGCAAATCCACTTCTCGAAAGTTTTACCATTGGTTTCCCACACGGTGGAGCTTTCTACTGAAATAGCCTCAGCTGTTAGAAAAGTTAAATTATCACTAATGAAATGAACTAAATAGCCTAGCCAGCTATTCTTGTGCTAATGGTCATCAATCATAATAGTAGATTTTCTAGTGATCTATAAAATGTAAAATCTAGAGAAAAATGTGACACCGGTCCACAAAAGACCCCAGCCCAGCAGTCAAGAATGAATTATAATAAACTTTTATACTCAACAAAAAATAAATAAATGATCGTTCTAACCAATAGCAACCTATAAAATATAAGTGGTCAATTATAGTGTTCTGTGGGATATTGCACCATCTGCCAAAATATCATAAAAGTCACAAACATAACTGACCCAAGCCTTAAATTTCTTTTATCTAGGAAAACGGTAAATAATTATTTGCCTAATATGATTCAATCAGAATTGACAAGGGTCGTCAATTAAAAAAAGTAGACATGTGTACCTCTAAATCTCCTTTCAAGATCCAACAAGTACCCATCCACCAGCTTAATGTTAAGCCCTTTGGAATGGACCTATGTTACATAAAGAAATACATGAATAATAGATTCATACTATGAATTGGAAATCGTTTGTCAGATTGGACGGTACAACTAAAAATTCATTATCAAGCAAACAATTACCCATAGCAATAGTCCCTTACCCTTCTCATTGTCATGCATTAAAACCACCAGCGTTACATTCCTTTAAAAAATATTAGCATTAACTCCAAATTTTTAGGCTCAGGTCAACTTAAAACTGACTGAGATACGCAGAAAAAAAAGACTGCAGCCTACTTGATGCAGATTTATCTTATTAGAAATCTTAACGAAAAATAAAATAAAAATAAATTAACCCAACTTCCTTCCAAAGAAAAAGTTGTCGCACTATCAGCCAGACTTCCTCGTCTCTTGTGATAAACTAACCCAAGTGCAAGTGACCAAACCTTGGGGAGAATTTTATTGAATGAAAAAAAAAAGTGAGGTTAGTGCAAGCCTCGGTCCTATTTGTATGGAAAAAGCCATAGCTGCAAGCTAACTAAAACAACAAATGTTGAAACAAACATAACAAAACTGGAAATTACCACTAATTTAATCAGCAAGAAACCAAACAAATCAGCAAGTAACGTTCACATGGAACATTACTTGATGCAAAATTTGGTAGTACCCTAAACCCTATAAGAATTTTTCTTAAATAGAACCCTCTTTTCACCACATTCCTGGTGTAGATGTAGACTGATTTAACAAAATGGGACATGGAAAGGAACCAATACAAAGAAGAATCGATCACAATATAGAGATTAAAGCTTGCCTCCAAAAGTACTCTCTCATCAGAATCAAATCTGAGTAGAATATTTTGACCTTTTTCAGTGGAGAGTACAGCCTGGTTAAGAAGGAAAAAAAGATATAATTTTTTAGATTAAACATGCCTTTTCTTAGGAGTAGACAAAACTAAAAGTATAAGAAAATTACGAATGAAATAATGATAATAAAATAATAGTAATGATGATGATAATAATAATAATGATAAGCAAAAAGGTCGAAACCTTTTTCCATAACTACTCCCCAGTACTTCAAGAGAATATTTTTGTAGCATCATTATCAAATCCCAACAAAACGAGCATCTTATTACACCAGTTTCCAGTTCAAGAAAGAGAAAAGAGAACCAGAATGGGTCTTCATAAACTAACCTGGAGAACTTGGGACGTCATATCAACTATTTTAACAGAGTCATCCATCAGGTACCTTTTCAAATGTTTTAAAAGTTCAACCAGAAGATCTTCAGATATGCCTGTTTCAATCTTGAAGTCTATGTCTGAAGCATTGCCATTAACAACAGGCCGAAAAATATGAATGGTATTAGACTCCCCAGGTAGATGGAAAACGACACAATGTGGATCACCTATACCAACCTGCAAAAATAATGAAGGTACATAACAATTTTAAAACTCATAGACCTAAGGTATTCCTTACTAGAACAAGGTAGAAAACAAATACCATAGATACAAAATCCGACACCAGCTCCCTTATACAACTTGTATCATCTGAAGATTCTGAACCACACATTCGCATAAGTTTCCAGACCGCATGCTCCACTTCATGATCATTGTGCCAATCAATACTTTGAATATTTTCACTGTGAAAAACTTGGCCCCGAATCAACTTCTTATGCAACGCTTTTAAACTGCAAGATAAGCTAAGTTGTAAAAGATATCTAACAAGCAGTTTAAATGCAATAAGAAAAAAAATAAAATAAAATAAAATAAAAATCTAGGTCTCAATGTCAAAAGTTCTCTATATGTAAAGCAGCACAACTTAATAACAAGGTCCTCATGGTAAAAAAAATGTTTAAAGGTATGCAACAAAACAAGATCTACCTCCATAATATTAATCTTGGCGGTAGGTTGCCCGAACGCTTGACAAGCTGAAGAAAATACAAGACATGGGACATGAGAAATTGCCTAAAAATGCCAGAAGGTACCTAATCTAATCCTTCAATTGAAAAGTTGATCACACAAAAAGCTTAAAACGCCTTACTTTCAATAAATGATCCCTTGCAGAGTACCCTCTACACAGTTCCTCGTGGAACTTCCGAATATCATCAAAAATATGTATCTCAGGAAAGGGCTCCAGTTCCTGCACCATAAGAAGAAAAAAAAAATTACGATTCTAAAATATCAAATAAGATGTAAAGTCGCTCATGCCATCTAATTATATTTTTATACTTTATTCAACAACATTTTGGGAGAGAGATTTGAACATGTAATCTCGTGATTATTAGGTTATACAAGATGCCACTAGGCCCACTACATGCTCGTGCTGACAAACTTAATTATAAATGAATCCTTCATTCATATTCACAACAAACATAATCAATTTTTTGTCTTGAGAAACCGTTCATTTTCTGAAGAGATAACTACAACAAGCATAATCAACTCTTTGTCTTGAGAAACTGTTCATTTTCTGAAGAGATAATTACAATAAGCTGTAAAGGACCGTGCTGTAGTAATTGAGTTCAGTCAACTAAAAATGGAAATGCAGGTTGATCAAATAGGAAAAATGGAAGATGCAATCAGGATCAAAAGGGGAAAATTGCGATCCATGCTTGGAAAAAGATTGTCCTAACTGCAAACTAAAATCTTTACTTGCTAATCAACTAGAGAAAAAATAAAAATAAAAGTTCAGAATCATGTTAAATAAATCATCGATCAACCCAAAAGCTTAAGTTGATGGTTGGAATAAATTTAACTATATCAACCAACACTCTTCCTCACTTGTGAGCTTAAAATTTTTTAGAATGTTCATTAAGTGGAAATCAAGATGAAACGACTCGGGACAAGTTTCAACTCAGGACCTCGTGCTCTAATATCCTTTTGCATCACCTTAAATTATCAACCAACTCAAAAGTTTAAGTTGATGTATTGGGATAAATTTACTAATCAACTAACAAAATCAATCCATAAAATTCATGTTTATCAACCGGGAGAAACCTACTTTGATGTAATCATGGAGAGATGGATCAGAATCTATCGTGAGTTGGCGAACCAAAGATAAGAGGAGAGACGATTTATTGCCAACAGACTCTCCGTCAGCTTCAGATGGGATGCAACATGTCACCAACTTTGAGATCAAAAACTATGTTCACAATTAATTAGAATGCAGTCCAAACAACAAGGTGGAACTCCAGAATATGGTGAGCAGACTGTACATACCTGAAGTTGTTCTCCGAGGACTCTAGTGATTTCTTTGCTTGGACAAGATTTGAAACATTCCAACAAGGTTGAAAAGATGCGAGAACATTGGTCTTGTAACGAATTATTACCAATAAATTGTCCAATCAAATTGAATAGATAGCTGCATTAAATTAATAATTTCTAACATCTACTTGTTGCGTCAAAAAAACCTCAATAAAGATAAGGGCAACAAACAACGGAAAAATTCAAGTGATCAACCACGACATTTAAATAAATTTTCAAAGTTGAAGAGTTTTGTAGCCAAGACATAATGAATATCAGCACTTCTAGATATTAATAACAAAGCAGATTATAGAATGCCCAACCCTTCATACAGTTTGCTGACAAAGATGCAAAAATATGGAGTTTTTTTATAACGCGTTAAGACAGTTGGTTGATATAATCAAATTTACCATAACCTATCAACTCTAACTTTTTGGGTTGATCGAAATCAACAAGATTCAAGATCGGATCAAATTAAAAACTCATATGTTCAAACTCTTGTCGAATCAATTCATCTTCAGTTAATATCGATTTCCACTTGTTGGACATTTTTAAATTTTCAAACTCACAAATTAGGTAGAGTGTTAGTTAATATAATTAAATTTACCCTAATCCATCAGTTAAACCTTTTGGATAGATCAGTGATTATGATTCAACAAAGACATTTAAATTATGACTTATTTTATAAGAAACTTTGCATTAGAACTTTATTGACACGTGAAAAATATACTTTAAAGTGAACATCACAAACACAAAATATACTTTTGCCAAAAGAGCAGTGGCTCAGCGGCATCAGTGTATACCCAAGGACCATGTGGTCACGGGTTCGAATCCCCCTACCCCCATTTGTTGTAATCTCAAAAAGAAACATCACAAACACAAAATGCCCTCACTTTGAAGTGCTAGAAACAGCTGCTCTGTGACCAAGAATATTGATCAACGCTTCAATTGCTGCCAATCGATGAGATTTATGTCTTTGATGAATTGCTTCTGCAATTTTGTAATGCATCTCAACTATAAACTGCAAGATCACAATAGAGGTTTATTTGGTAAAATGCATGAAAAATAATCAAAGATCAAACAAGGACAAACATTGAAGAAAATTTTTAAATGGTCTTCATTTCATGAGAAACAACTTTATTTCAACTAGGAAAATGAAATTTTACTAGACGTTAAATAAGTTTACAATGAGGAAGGACATGCCGTGCTATATGCCTTCCTCAAAGTAAAGCAGTGAAACACTACAAGACTATAAGCTGAATATATATGTTTCTGAAGTATTAAACAACTAAAAATACCACGAATACTCTATCTGGACGGAAAACATTGATTCTGTCAATCACACCAACTGTTGTTTCTTTGTTCTCCCTTCAAGAAAGAAGTTAACAACAAAAATATCATGCCAGAAAAATAGTAAAAATGAACAGCTACAAATGAAAATATATCAAGAAGAATAGGAGCAAGATAAGAAGATTTCACATTTCCAAAAAACCATCAACAACCGTCCGAACAGCAAACACAATGGTATCCTTTGGAAAGAATGGATCCATAGGCTCTGAAGTACATGATGTTAAACCTAAGATCTGGCTGATAATGGACACCTACAAGCAGGGAATATTAAGTACAAATGATTATTGAACAACTTGAGTAAATTCAGATTGAACAAGTTTCATCCCAATATGTTAGACTAGAAGAACTCCCCATACCTTTATATATATATAAAGAAAGGGGAAGTTCAGAGTTACAATTTACTAAAAGGATCTCTAGCAAAGCAACTAAAAGCACACTAAAAAAGTAGTCACAAAAATGTTAAGTTATAAAATTGGTCCCTATAGCTTTGAAAAAATATAGAATTCAGGGACCAAGTCTGTAATTTACCCTTACAAAAATCTTAAGGGCGAAAGTTCAAAAAGACAAAGAGGTCAATGTCATCCCTACGGAGCTAAGTAAACTTCTTTTTTTGGTTTTTTTTTTTGAAAATGCAACAAACTCTTCATTAAAAATGAAAGAGACAAAAGTTCTGGATTACAAAGATAAAAAATGGAAAAGAAAATGATAAAAGATAACAAGCTTATACAGAGAATTGATAAAAACAGAGATAAAGGAAATAAACTCTAAAGATGAGCTCTGTAAACTTCTATCATCATTGAAAAGCCTCCTGTTCTACAGTAGTCACACTATCCACAGAAGGTTGTAAAAACATCAACCCACGTATCATAATCTCTACACTCTCAATTGGCCGCAGGTCTGTACATTCTGGAATGAAGCACTCTAAGAACTACTCTGCCAGTCCAATCAGCTTTGGGCTTCTTGCACCATCTTTCTCATGATTGTTTCACAATATTTGCATTTCAAATTTTCTTATCGAAAAAATGATCCGAACCTTGAATCATTTTTTATTCATGAGAGATTGGGCTTTGGCCGTTTCATCACTTGTTTCTCTTGTAACTTCAGGATTGCCGGAATAATTTGGTTGATTGCAAGAAGAAACTTCAACTACTTAATTGGAGTAAGGATATTTCTTAGCACTTTCTTAAATAAGATTTCGTAATTCTTGGTCTATTTTCATGGCCGAGTTTTTTTTTTTTTTTTTTGTAGAGTAAAGGTAACCTCTGTAAATTAACGTAAATTGTTCGGCAACGACCACATCTCCGAACTGATACGTTTGGGCCTTATATGAATTATGAATAATATAGGGGTATAAGAGAAATTAGTTAGAGAGTTTGTTAGGGTTTTCTATTATAAATATTTTTTTTTTAGAGAAGGCTACAAAATTTCATTAAGAAAATGAAAAGAGCAAGGGCTCAAGATTACAATGGTGTCTACCCCAAAGGATGGAGGGGAGACAAAATAAGAAAGAAAACTGATAACAAAAACAACAACAGATTGAGATGAATGAAAATAACATCAAAAATTAAGAAGTAGAAACAAGTATGCAGTCCCAATTGTTGATGATGTCCAAATATTGAGTGAAAACTTAGGGCTCTTAGATAATGGTTCTCTAGAGATGGGAGGTTCCAAGTCCTATTAAAACTTGGTTTATTTTGTATTTTCTATTCATTTTATATTTCAATATAGTTTGGGTCTTATCACAAACCTCCCTCTTGGTCCCAAGACAATGCTCTCATAAAAAACATATGTAGCCTAACGAACCAAAAGGACCCCAAGAGAGAGAAATCTCAAAGAAATCAATCTCTAGGATTTTTATGACAAATTAATATTCTGAATACAAGAGATGGGAGCTTTCTATTTATAGGGATAATAAGGGAACTAACTAACTAATGTAGAATTACCCAAAATGCCCCTAATGTCCATAAAACTTTTTTTTTAGTAAGAGAAAACCAATGATTTGGTAAACCACAAGGAGATCTGAACACCCGCAAGTAAAACGGGAGGTTGGAAAGCACAGTCTAAGTAAAAGAAAGTCTCCCTTTTTTGAAACAAAAGTTCTCCAACAATTTGATTTTGCTGCCAAGAGGGAAGCTAAATAATGGCTAGAATGGAAGCTTGGTTGCATAATTAATTGATGACACCTCAATAGGTACGAAGAGCAAAATATTTACTGGAGCATTTTCGTCTGACATAAAGTTGGTCAAATGCAAATGGAACATGGAAGAATAGAATCTTAAAAACTAGTTGAAAGAAAGGATCAAACCATATGTTTCTTTATTAGCATATCTCTTTCAGTCTCAGTTATTCTGGCAAAATGCAACATGGAACTTTGGAGGACTACTGCTCCCTTTTCACATCCAGATCTCTTGCTGCAATGCAGTGCCATACAGAAAGAAAATATTGGCACGAAATAGCTTCTAATTAGAGTGTCCAGTGATTCGCCAGCAACCTGTTAATTTTTAAACACAGTAGAAATTTTCCATTAATTAATGAATAGGACAAAATGCTCAGTTGACACGAAGTCTCAATGACTGAAAAGGAGATAAAAGTCGAATTCAAATACCAAGAAATCTATGAAGAAGGAATAAAAGCACCCCAATTAATGCTGAAGAAGGAATAAAAGCACCCCAATTAATGCTTTTATCATTAAAGTTGAGAGAATTAATGTGTTTAATTCTATTCATTAGAAGAGTATTTATATACTAATATACATGGTTGCTCTAGCTGTGTACACGTGAAAAGACGATAAAGGACACTATAATTAAAACAATAATAAAGCGTCTAATATTAAACTCTAGGAGAATAAGCCCCAAGTATACATACAGAGCAAAAGCAAAACACAAATGAAATATGAAATAAAATATCCAACATTTGAATCCATAAGTCTTAAACATGAATCTAAATGATCACCCAGTCAGCTTTTGAATCTATTGAATGACCTTAACCAAAAAAAAAAGCATTGGATGCTACTGTCAAAGTTATGTAACTAGACAAAGAGGGGACAAAATTAATTCCATAAAAAATTCTTACATTAGCAATCCAACCAAGGTTGGAGCTATCGCAGCGTAGAATAAGCGCAGGAAGAAGCCAGTGGCAACAATACTGAATAAAGTAACTAGGTTCAGCATCCAAGACAAAAAGCTGTCGTATCTGCATACATTGTGGTATATTATGATAACAAAAATATAAAATATTAAAGAAAAGATGCCTTATAAAAAATTTGATCGCAAAGACAAAGAAAATGAACCACATAGGGAAGAATGTTTGTCTTGTTTTATAGTTGTGAGTATCCGAGTCAGTTTATGAGCATCTCGTCAAGAAAAATTGTAGGAAATTAAGTCTTACGTAGGCGGCCACCATGAATTGTACTCATTCTCTCTAAACACTTCATGATTTCTAGCTTAACCCAAGATGGTTGAAGATTGTTCATATTTCATGTGTTTTTAATATCTGTGAAGGAGATTCCGACCTATGATCTCTTGTTTGAGGGTACATGACATGAAGCCAAAATCATGCAAAATAATCAGGTGTATATTCTCTCTTTAGCCAACTCTCTCGTCAGTTAAAGTAAAGGTGGTAGATGCAGTAAAAAAATACAAAAAGAAGGAAAGAGTGTCCAATCCTTTCGTGGCAACAATGTATTGCAGAAATTAAATCTTCACTCCATAAGAATATTCAACATCTAAGTAGTAATAAGTGAGAAAATTTCAAATTTACTCTGGACACAACTTTTTCTTTAAGAATCTAACATCATAGATATATAAGGAAAAGATCTATAAAGTACAGACACTCTATCCGGAGACCCAGGCACAATGTAGACATGCATGGGACACATGGGGCAAATTTTAACCAAAAAAGATCCTAGCCCATACATTTTTAGTCTAAAGTTAAAAATCTATACAATTTTAAAATATTGGCATATTGTCATGGGGGGATTAAATAGATCAATACCTCGACAAGTGCAGGTAAACTTACACCACAAGTAACCCAGCAAAAGAGAAGTGATCCGATGAGTTCCTCCAAGTACTGGAAAAAAAAGAAAAAAAGAAAGATAATCTCATGAGATAGGCAACAAAAAAGTCAGAAGTACAAAATTGTTGAAACTTAGGCAGCTATACATATTTTGCCATTATAGTTGATATCTTCTGGCTTTTTCTTCAAAAATTGTATCCTCCTTTTAATTAAAGCTCATAACTCTTATTGGACAATATCAATAACCACGAAGAACTTGGATGATAACTGAAAAATTATGTCAAGGAATTTAAGCACAAAGGAGACAGCTATAAAGCTCACCTTCTGCCTTCCAGAATAATTGAGCTGTATGGCCAAGTTATCAAGCACAGCAGAGACCATTTCCCTGAAGAACAAAAATAGCTATTAATGAAAAAATATAAACCACAACTAAGTTGGAAGTTTGGAACAAGTTTAATGAAGCACCTTTGACTAGGATCGATTGCTGAAATTGCACACATCATGAAAACAACCTGCAGTTCCATAAAATATCAAATTAACAAATCACGTACCTACTCGAAAAGGCGTTGTCAATTCCTTTTTATTTCTTTTCCCTTTTGTAAAGAGCAAAACTTTCAAAGAGAAAATAAAAGAATATGAGTACGACACAAACTACAGAAAAAGACTTCAATCCAAAAGAATAAGAGTCAAGACCAATATCATAATCACAAAAGTTGCCATTTTCGCTACTAGTGCCTTCAGTTTGCTGGATTTTTGTTAGTTATTCCTTCTACCCTTGTAAGGGATGAGGAGGTATTTTTTTGGTTTTGAGAGAAGTAAAGCCTCGAGGCTGAATATTTTTCTGTGGCCTTCTATCAGGATTGTTAGGATGTGGTGAAAAAGGATCTTTGGATGATTTTCACTAAGTTCTTTGAGAAGAAAGTTCTAAATAATTCTCTTCCAAAACATTTGTTAGTTTAATCCCTATAAAAAATAGAGTTAATAAGGCGGGAGACTTTAGGCCAATTAGTCAAGTGAGGAGTATGTTTGAGGTGATAACCAAAATTTTGGCCAATAGGTTGAACAAGGTTCTCCCTACAATGATACTAGATTCTTAGGAGGCTTTCTTAGCTGGTATGAAAATTTTAGATCAAACCTGTATTTCCAATTGAAAAAAAGAAGTGTCATTTTCAAAGTCGACTTCAAAAAGGCATATGACCATGTAGATTGAAACCTTTTGGATAAAGCATTGATTAACAAAAGTTTTGGCTTTAATAGGAGATCCTGAATGTAGAGCTATGTTCAGTCGATTAAGTATTTGAGTTTGGTGGACAATAGACCTAGAGGTCAAATTTTCGCTACAAGAGGACTTAGGCAAGGAAATCTTGTCACCCTTTCTTTTTTATTGGTAGTAGATGTTTTGAACAGGATGATCTCGAAAAGTAGGGTTATCGATGTTTTGAGTTAGCGTTGAATGGCAATCCCACTTATTTCTTACGTCTCTGTTTGTAAGAGAGTGGAAAAGCTCATGAAGGACTTCCTTTGGAAGAAGGTAGATGAGAGGAAAGAAGCACATTTGGTTAATTGGGAGGTGGTCTCTAAAGAGTTAAGCCATGGGGATTCAGTGTGGCCAATCTGAGAACTCGCAAGATGGTCTCAGGTTAAATGGATATGGGCTTTTCCTTTTGAGTGGGTTGCGATTCATGAATGGGTATCGAGGCACTTCTAGGAATCCTTGGAAAGGCATTGTAGACGTTTTACAAGCTTCATGTCCAATATAGTTGGAATGGAGGGACATTTTTTTCTGGGAGGACACTTAGGTGTGGGACAGTTTTCTTTTCTTGTTGTTCTCTCAATTTTTTTTTTTATATATATATATATATAGGAAATAGAGGCTTTCATTGATGAAAGTGAAACCATTATTTGGGACGAGAAATAGTCTTCTTGACCTTTATTCATGAGACAATGTCTATATATATATACAAGATGAAAACCTAATGCTAATGGGCCCTACATAATTCTATATACATAATTAACTCTAGCAGAAAGAATAGATAAGAGTTACAAAAGACCTATCAAAAGTTACAAGAACTCCAATAATTAATAAGAGTAACAAAACTATAGTCTTTAAAAGGGAAAATTGTGTGTGCCTATATCATGGCTAAATATAATCGATTCAATAAGATTCCACTTGTTTTGTGGCTTGTCTGTAAAGATGGAGTCATTTCTGTCCTTCCATAATATCCCAAAAAACGTAATGAGAAACAACTGCCAAAGAGTCTCCTTATCACCATTAAGAGGATGTCCCATGAGACCATAATAAATGAGATCTATGATGGATCTGGGTCTTGTAAAAGGCCAACTAATGTCGCACTAAGACAGCAGCTAAAAAAATGAATCTGTGTCTTGCAATCACTAAAACAAAGAGGGTAACAATCTGGAGAGAGCATCATTCCAGGGATCCTTCTTTGGAGATTATCATGGGTGTCTAAAAAATCCCGTGTCTGAGTTTCCAGATGAAGAAACTGATTTTTTTGGATGAGGTCCCTTCCAAATAAAGTTGTACAGCTCGCTGTGGAGTTGTTACTGGAGGAGTTTTTGTAGAAAGGTTGTTAATGAGGATCCATCCATGCTAGATGTTAGAGATACTCATCTTGTGGAACTTCTTCCACATTGAAAATGTGAGGATTTTTCAACACATTTATAAGATAAGGTGGACTACACCCCTCATAGCTAATTGGTTTTGAGATGGATGCCCACACTTTCTAATACTAGATAACCACAACCATTTGTCAGTACTGTTTGTAAGGGTGAATGAATCCAGCTGGTAGATAATTTCAGCCCATTGCCCAATCTCATCATCTTTAAGAAGCCTTCTAAGACTAAGCTTCAACGAATGTTAACTCAGACATACCACAAATCTGCCACCATTCCAAGCTTGTTCAAAGTCAAGTTATAAATCATGGGAAAGGTCACCTTAAGCGACTCATTGCCCAGCTAAATGTCATCCCAAAAACCAGTAAGTGCATCCGATCCAACTTTGTAGGTAATATGCTATAAATCAAGGAGGGTAATATTATACAATAAATATAATTACCTCCAACTCTATTGCATCACTAAGCAAAGCAAGATGTCCAAGCGTGACAATTATGGTTTCCATTGTAGGACGAGACTGCACACCAGCATCTAGGACCTCCCTTGCTGTAACAACTTTTTCTTTTGAGCACACCACTAACGAAACACCAAAACCATAACTGGATTTAAGAATATAAAAAAATATATATTAAGTATTATACATTAGGGTTTAAAATAATATTGGAAAATGGAAAACGTGAAGGCGATAGACAAAATTTAATAGCAAAGTATAATCCGAGATAACAAAAATAAAATCCAAGCCTCTGCTATCCCAATGATACAACTTTCTATGAAAAGACGCCACTCAAGTCCTAATGAAAGTGAATAGTTACAAACAAGAAAATAAAAAACAAAAATACCTCCCTCTAGAAAAGTACAATGCATACCCCTAAAAAAACCTAAACATGTAAGAAAAATCTTAAAACATAATACTAGATAAAAAATCAAACCTAATCCTCAAGAAAAACGTGAATACTCCTCTTAAAATATTTACATTTCGTTACTGAATAGGCAAGGCAGTCAATACCTTTGCGCATACTGAAGAAACTTCTTTAACTCGAGATCACAAAGAAGGTTGGATTAAGGATTCAATCAACCGGTAGTAATCAGGTACCATATTATCAAATTTTGTTTTACTTTAGTATCTTTCCCTAAACTAATACTATTCGATCGATATAAAATTGGCAGATAATCAACCATACTAAGCCAACATACCACCCTCTTTTTCACAATTTCCCGTTTCCTTCCCAGTTTTCTTAACAAGAAACAACTGTTTTCATTGAAATGATAAAAAAAAGAGACTATGCTCAAAAGATACACATTCTACAAGGGAGAACAAAAGAGAAAAAAAAAAAACAATAAAAGCGAACAGTAAAGAAAATTAAGGAAAAGTAAATGCAGCCCAATTCAAATTAATATCTCAAAGCGAAAACCCTCTCAAAACTTTGGAATTTATCTTTAAAAATCTTTTGATTTAATTCAAACCAAATCTCAAAGCATACAACTTTAACCGCATTGAGCTATAGCAGGCGGCGTCTAGAATTCATAGATAATCCAAGAAAACTCCCAAATATTACGACTTTCACATATACATTCAATAAACTCAAATTCACTCTCTTATCCTTTTTCTTTCAAATGTTTTAGGTGTGAATAACATTTTCCAATGCCACTATTATCTTACAATATTGCAGTATCTTATAATATTCAGGTATCTTTCTACAATATTGCAGTATCTTATAATACTAAGGTAACTTTCTTCGATATTAAGCATCCACAAATTTCACCTACATTAGATGTTTTAAATCCAACAGATATGTTTAGAGTTAGAAAAGAATCAATTAATTTTTATCATTATGACACGTTAAAAGACATAGAACAAAAAATAATATGGTTTTAAGAAAACATCTAGATAACCCACCATATATCCTGGAAGAGTTCCTTGTGACCATCCCATGTCTGGAAGAGAACACCAATTCGTTTTGCCAGCGAATACCTAACTCGATATTCAGGATCTCGCAGCATTACTAATAACCTTTCAATCATTGTCTATATAGATCCCATCAATACATAAATTGTTAGGAAATATAGTTAACTTCTCAATAACCAAAGCGCTAAAGAAAGGGAGGGAAAAAAGATTGAAAAACACAGACACAAAAGTCTATCCTGCTCCATATAAAATTTAGAGAAAGAGAATAATTATAATAACCAATCTTTATTCTTGGTTCTCTACTTTTTTTTTTTTGAAAAGATCACAAACAATTTCATTAAGATAATGAAAAAATTACAAAAAGGTAACAAACCCCGAAGGGCA
>JBBMEG010000009.1:13009259-13025445 GCA_037832605.1 Cyclanthera cordifolia | reverse complement strand
GTTATCAATCTGTAATCTTGAGCTTAGGCTCTTTTCATTATCTTAATGAAATTTTGTCGCTTTCTCAAAAAAAAAAACATCCAGAGCTTGCGAATTACTCCCAAAGATAGACAAATAGGAAAAGGAAAAGGTCCACTCTGACATTCACAAGTTAGGAGACTCCAAAAAATGCAAGAATTAGATTAATATTGGACGTAAAATATGATGAAAACCTTATCAAAGTTGAACCGTATACGAAGTTTGCCAATAGAGCACATAAAATGAAGATATTTGATGGCAGAACTTCCCTCTCCACATCAATCAATGCTCCAAGAACAGAAGTCTCCATTTCATTCAGCAATGGATCACGGATCTGACGAGGTAAATGAATAGCCTTAAGGCCTTGAGATTGACAAATCTGAACCAACAATTATAGTCAAAGTGAGAAACTACATAGGTATCAACTCTGAAACAGAGCAAACAACAAAACACCACCTTAAGACTAGAACCAAGATGTATTTTGGCCACAACATCCACTGAACACTCAAAAACTTCTTGCGACCAATCCTGATAAGTCTCTTCTTTCTGCAAGCATAAACAATTTTCAATTACCAAGAAAATCTATCTTTAATTTAAAGTGGAAAGGTACTACTAACGGACCACATCTTTCTTTAAACAATCATCTAATACCCCTGCAACATCTCCTGCAAGAGCACAACCAGCACAAAGAGCATGAACAGCTGCAGGCAACAAGAATATCAACTGCTCGTTCAAAGTAGCAATCTCCTACATAAAGTCATCAGCAGTTTTAAGTGCACCATTCGCAATGTCCCTAGCAAGTTAATTTGATCTGTATGGCTAAGAAAAACAGTTCCAATGAATTCAAAGTTGTGAGTTTCTTTGTGTGCCACATGTGGGCATTGAGAAAGTATTTACGAGAGAGAAGAGAGAAATTAGAAATGTAACCAGGTTCAATGTAATAGCTTGTAGCTTCAGGATCAACTTCAAGAATTTTGGTATGAAATATTGTCATTAGCAGAAGGCTCTTTTTTTTTTATTAAGGACTCAAGGCTAGTTGAATCTAAAAATTGACAAAACTTACATGGATATTGAAGACAATCAACTCCTTGCATTTACCTCATTGAATCAATATACTAAGTTATAACATAAAAATGAAGGAGAGAGTGGCTCTCTTTATATAATCTCCTCAATTGCTTTAAAGTTATCACTGACTGCACATTGCTTATAAGAAAAAATTTTGATCTTTAACAAAGACAAGCAAGCGGTCAACCTTTATGCCTCAACAAGGAAAGGCCATTAACCAAATGGCAAGATCATTACCCAAAGAAGGTAAAGTTCTTCCTATGGGAACACAGACACCAGACCTTAAGCATTCACAATAAGCCTCAAAGGAGGATGCCCTATATCTCCCCAGTGATGCACCTTATATAAAGACAACTCTAAATCCCAAAGTCACATCTTCCTATCTCGTGATTTGCAGTGGAATTTGCAACAATTGTTTGGAGACTGCCTTCCCAAATAACCCACATAGTCTCCTCTCTCATGTGGTTGTGGACCACCCCTTCAAAATGAAGAAGAAATACATATGGTTGACATTTATCTGTGTTTTCTTTCAAAAGTTGTGGCAGAATGAATGAATCAACGGATTTTTTGGGACAAGGAATCGTCTATCACTTTTTTTTACAAACGTTTTCTATCACTTTTTTTTACAAACGTTTTCTTACTTAGGCTTCTTGGTGTAATTGTCCACCCCTCTCTCACTTCTATCGCAGTTCTGATTGTTTAGAAACAGTTAAATATACTACTAAAAACCCTTTTTTAATCATTTCATATATAGTACAGAGAATAAAACACGATATTTATATCATTTCAATTCTCTAGCAAAATTGGAAAGTCTTCATATTCCACTTTACATTTTTTTTCTTTTGGAAACCGGAAAACCAAAGCTTTGCTCTACTATTCCCAAGGTAACCAAGTCTGTCCCTAGGCCAAACGTCGGGCGACACTGAAGGAATGAGACAAATTAATGTCACAGGTAGGTCTCGAACCTGGCCCTGGGTATTGTACTTTTTACATTGAAACAATAAAAACAATATTTCCTTCTCACTCGTGATTGAACTATTACAAGATTAGCTGCTACGTATTTGATGATTCGGGCCATTCTGCCATAAAATTCAACATTAAGAAAATCAGAAAGAAGCCTGAGGAATAAACCTTCAAGTCAAGATGACCTAGAACTGCTCTCAGGAGATTTTTTCTAAGATGGAAAATGTCTCGAATGTCACCCTGAATGTCAATAATACATAAGAAAAATTTCATTAGTTAGGAGTTCATCCCTCCATTGAAACTCATAGTCATATTCAATATCAAACTCCCACCCCCACAAAACGTGACATCTCAAAATGGGCAACTCAATAGTAAGACGAAATGCAATAAAAGAATTTCAACAAAATACAAATCTAAACTAAGTGAAATAGTAAAAAATATTAAAGAAAAGATAAATCTTTACTGAGTGAACTGTGAATGCCTCCATCCATTACAGACCTTAATGTATGTTTGTCTGCCCTACATATCTTGACAAATCATTAGAGAAGGGAAAACCAGCCACTGGCTTTGACTGAAATTTGTAGAGATTTTTCTAAGTAACTTCTCATGGTTTTTCTCTCTTTTTTTTTTTGAAGGGAAGTTTATGTCCAGGGAAGTTTATGTCCAAGAATATAGTGTTAAGAGATGTCCCCATGATTTTTTTTTTTTTTTTTGACAGGAGACATAACAATTTGATTAATTATGAAAGTGCTACAAAGTACAAAGTACTAATTGAAAGAGCAATAAGAGAGAGAAAAAACCGAATGAAATGGTCGATCAGATGACAGATACAGCTTTCGTTTCATCAGTAAACCTTTCTTTTATTTTCTTCATATTCAATAAGAAGTCAGGTCCAGTGATTTACAGAAGTAATCAAAAGGTCACATTGTAACCATTCTTTTATTTTTTTCATATTCAATAAGAAGTCAGGTCCAGTGATTTACAGAAGTAATCGAAATGTCACATTGTTTTTGCTTCAAAGTGTTTTGGGAGCATTTTCTTTTGCTTGTATTGCATACTACGTACTTGATCTTCTAATGGAAATTGCCACTTAAAAGCACGATTTTGGATATTCTTTGCAATATTTTTGTGGGGAGAAATCACCTTGTATCCAATTCTGGGACAAAGAGAGCTTCAGTGCGGTCATAGTACATCCTTGGAAAAGTATTTGTGGGTGGTTGAGAGCTTTTGCAACGTGATCAGATTTTATCTCCTACTTCAAGTCATGATACACTGACTTCATACTTATTTTTCTGATTCATTTGGTTTTTGCTGATAAGATTTCAAGTTCAGCTCTCTATATGGCCATCTTTTCCGTCTCTTATGCTATTGCCTGTTGGAACTAATTTTTGGCCTTTTTCTAGCATCTTATATCCTCATTAACTTTTGTTCTTGGCTAGCCTTGTTTTTTCCTTTTTTCAATTTTCTTATTTCATTATTTGGGGTTTGTATCCCTATTTTTTCCTTTTCATTATACCAATAAGAAAATAAGTTTTCTTGATTCAGAAAAACACAAGTCAATACACCAAAAAAACTGATAAAAGCTCTCAACAGAAAGGAAAAACACAATGTGAGTTATTGCAAATCTTGCGGGTCTAGGTCAAGTCCAAAAGATATTTCATTATAAATTCTGAAGATGGTCGTGGAAAAGATGATAAATTGTGTTGCTACGACGAAGCATGAGAAAGAAGCAAGTTATTGTGCCAAAGAAAAAAATCATTTGATGAGAAATTGTGAATGTGACGTTGCCAATAGAAAACGCCAAAGAAACAAGGAGAGGTTCACCGAATCACCGATTATGAGTTTCTATGGAGGAAAATGTCAATTTCTATTTGATAGTAAGATATCAAGTTATTGTTATTAAAAACTCGAGCGGCTGGTGGAGGAACTGGGGAAAAGGCATCGCACGAATATACAACAAGTGAATATTATCCAGAGGTACATTGAGGCAAGCAGTACCGAGAGCAAAAGCAAGCAAAACTACGGGAGCAATTGCGACAGTGATATGGGTTGAAGAAGAATAACTTAATGGAGCGGGAGAGAGACGTAAGCTTGGCAATTGATGGAGGAAGGAGATGGAGAAGGGAAAACTTTTGCCAATAGAAGAAAGAAAAACAACTTGAGATGCCATGGAGGTAGGGTTGAAACGGGGAGAGTAAGCGAGCAGTGTGAGGAGCTGATGAAGAAGGAGGAGCTCGACACCAATATAAAGTTTGACGTGAGAGCTTGATGACAAAGGAAAGTTCCCTTCTTCCTCGGCGCCAAAAAATTTGAAAATTTTTGTAGAGAAAGAACAAGTAAAGAGAGGTTTAAGAACCCGTTTGGTTATCTCCCCCATGATTTTGATTGACTTCTTAATTATAATAAATTGCTAATATGATTGCAAAGAGGGTGGGTGACTTCCTGGCCCAAGGCTTAGGAGGCCACTCTTCAACAGAAAAGTAATAACTTACCACTTGGTAAAAACATCAAGCTTTTTATACAATATAATCCCATAAGAAACGAAAAATATATTGCTAACTCAAAGTTAGAGTAATAACGGCTATTGGAAAAATGAAAAATCGATAGTTGCAACAAAAATAATGATCTAGATGATATGACTGGGGATGGGAATTCTAGCTAAAGCGACTTACTTGAGACCCTTTTCTCGAGAAGTAACAGGTTATTAGGTACAAAGCAGATCTGCAATGCAACCATAATCACATAATTAGATGACATTCTACTCATAGTCCTAAGAAATATGACAAGCACAGAGTCTCAAGTCTCAAGTCTCAACTCCTCTAGTTGACATCATAACCATGTAATTAGATTAACTTTGTTAACATGCAAAGTCAATTGAAGTTTTTTTTTTGTTTTTTTTTTTGGAAAGATTACAAACTTCTCATTAAGATAATGAAAAGGAGTACATCAGAATTGCAAACCCCGAAGGGAAAATGACAAACCCCGAAGGGAAAAAAAAGTTACAAAAAAGACTACCAAAAGAGACTATCAAAAATAACCCAAAGAGCTACGCAGAGCCAAGGGAGAAGACTTAAAATCTTAAACTAGCAAAGTCAATTGAAGTTATGAAAACCCATCTGTCAGGCACCAAATTTCTCTTCATCATTTCAGTCAAATTTCTATTGTCCATATTTTTTATAAGAAACCTTCAGAAATTTATTCAAAAAAGGGGGAAGCCCTAATTATCAAAGACCTTCGAATCATGAAGAATCAAAGCCAAATGATTTTAAAAAATAAATAAATAATAATATTTTTAAAAAAATTGTAATAACAGTGGCATGTGTATTGTACAACATACTAGTTTAACTTTCTATGAAAATGAGCCAAGGTGATAAGCGATTCTTCCCTTTTGCAATTATATTTTATCCAGTTAAGTAAAAAAGTAACAATTAAACAACTTCTATGGCCAATTCATGTCTTTTGCATACATTGAGTAGTGATAGGAATGCTTGATCCCATGAGAAGTAGGATAAGAATACGAGGATGTAAATAAGAGATAGTGGAGAAAGGAGAGAAAATTTAGGCATTGATATAGTGAATGATTAGGGCTAGAGAGAGAGGATCAAATACTTTTAACACAGTTTATCTTTTTTATCTTTCGTATCAATATATATTTGGTTTGTATCAATTTGGTATCAGAGCATTCATTTCTAATATAGATTTTGAAGAGTTAGTTGCAAGCTTCATAAAGAATATTTACATAAGCGAACGGATCAATGGTTTAGCAGTTTGTCCATCACTCGACTTTTGTTAACGGCCACTGGTGCAACGCGCACTATTTTTTACACCACAAGCCAGGGTAGCTCGCTCACTAACCATCGTTAATCACTCGATCGCAACGACAACAACCGTTTACAGCTACCGATTACTACCACAAACCACTGTCACCAATCACCGCCACTATCACTCCACTAATTGTCTACCTTCCACCGATCACCACCAGCTACCACCAATTCTAGATAGATCGATAACATGAAAGAAGAAACTTATGTATGGGTGATAAACCCTAACCCTAATCATAGATTATATGCTTTTCGTGGTTGGTCTTGGTTTCCTCTTCTCACATGATGGCTTATTTATTTTTCAAAAAAAAAATGAAAAATGAAAAAGAAAATAAGATTAGTACATGGGTTGGTCATTGACTTTTCTCACGATAGATCATTGCATTGTAGCTACCCTCCATCACTTTCACATCCATTGCTTGCTTATTGAAGTTTTTTTCACATTCATTTGTTGCTTTCGTCAAAAAAAAATCATATTATAAAGTCACCTTTTTTTAGGGGAGGGTAATGATAGGAATGTTCAATCCTATTGGAAGTGAGATAATGATAGGAAAGTCTATTTCAGTTAGGAGTAGGATAAGAATATGGGTTGTAAATAAGAGAGAATGGAGAAGAGAGAAAGCATCAAGGCATTGATATATAATGAGTGATTAGGGTTGATTGTGACCTCAAGAAAGAGATGGTCCATCATTGTTATTTTTTCATATCACTATATATTTGGTTTGTATCAATTTAGTGTTATAGCATATCGTTTTCGATATGGATTATGCAGATTTAGCTACAAGTTTACCCTAAGTAATTGTGAAGAATTGGCTTATTATTGGTGAAAGATCATTTCCTTATTCGTAAATAAATATTTTTTCCATATAAGAAATTTCAACATTTACTACACGTGATTTTTTTTCTCCGTGCAAGCTACAGAGTTTTTTTCATGTTCGTTGATCTCCGTAGTGTATTCACCATCAATTATTGTCATCTGCACCATCATTAAGTTGTGTTGACGCCTACGTCGACCCCACATCTCGCCAAGTGTTGCCCCCCGTGTTTTTCCCTAGTCCTTTGACTCTTTGTCCAAGAAATAAAGTTTTTTTTCTTAATAATGTAAATTTAAAGATCAAATGGATGCAATAGAGGATTTAAAAAGTTTCCAATAGGATTTATAAAGGTCAAAAATAAGAACTTACATGGATGGTATTCGTTTGAAAAATAAATGTTCCCAAACATCTTGAGGAATCACACACGTCTTCATTGAATCCTGAACAGAGAAAATGCTACATGAAACAACATAACTACTGAACAGAAAGAAAAAGAAAGTAAAGTAATTAGGAAGTATGAACTCACTCGTTCAATTATTTTTCCAAGAAGTAACAGAGCAGCTTCCACCTGCATTGATTCTCAAATACAATGAACCTCGATGTAGCGTGGCAATGATGGCATTATTTTTTTATAGTAGGACAGTTAAATGTATGTGTACAAAAAAACGAGAGATAAGTCCGAGATGACTTCAAAATAACTTTGGCGACCAAAGAACGCCTTTTTATTTGTAATAAAATAAATAAATATCTAATTTATAATCAGCACTCAGCAACATACAATGAAAAGAAAACTTGGTTTTAGCACAATGAAGTTGTAAGTCGGATGTTTAGTTGGTCACTTGGTAAAGTAGGTTTTTATAAGAAACAAGACATTTATTAATCAAAGAGAAGATGTACAAAAGGAGATGAGAAATCAACAAGAGGCAAGAGCCATGGGAGTTATAACAAACTTTCCACAAACAAAAAAAGCAATTGTTAACGATATCTTTAACTGAGTAACTACTAATACATCGTTTCCTCTTCAAAGACCACAAAAAGAAATGAACTTACCACCACAAACACATGGCTAAACATGGGCATTCCATGCATCAA
This sequence comes from Cyclanthera cordifolia, assembly GCA_037832605.1. Classification (NCBI taxonomy): domain Eukaryota; kingdom Viridiplantae; phylum Streptophyta; class Magnoliopsida; order Cucurbitales; family Cucurbitaceae; genus Cyclanthera; species Cyclanthera cordifolia. Next base: position 13,017,671 of record JBBMEG010000009.1, on the reverse strand, counting down.
ACAACTCCATATTGTTTGCCAGCCTTGATACAACTGCAATTTCGATTAAATATTTCAAACAATTTTAAATATGGTCGTCCCTCTCTCTAACCAGAAAAGGAGAAAAAATGTCCAATTAACACACTTAATGCAATTATTCTACAGTAAATTATATGGCAAGTTTCTATAACATTGGAAACTTTCCTTTTAACCCTTAAACTCAGTAAGAGTTCAAGAAAATACCTGGGAAATTTTTTTTTACTAAAATGAAAGTTGGAAATTAACTTCAATTCTGGTTAAAATAATGAGTCAGATTTGACATCATTTGCATTTCAATCGCAACTATACAGAATAACAAAATGATTGTAAAAATATTGTTAACAATCATTTGCAACATCATTCAAATAATCAATTTCACTACCCCATCAATTTTCACGGATGATGTTATAAATGATGTCACATATGTCTTCCAAATTTTACACATTAGCATTAATTGTTGTGCCAACTTCTGAAAATTATTTTAACAAGAAACATTTAACGTTTTTTCATTTAGCAGTTTCAAAGTTCAAGCGTTGTAATGAACTTATTAGAATCTAGAAGCACTATTGAAACCTACAACAATAGTTAGATATAGTTTTTTATTATATTCATGATTATCCAAGTCGGTCTTTCAAAAGAGAATTATTTGACCCTACTACATTTAGTTGCTAAGAGAACGCGTAAAATACTAAATTTTAGACAGGTGACTACCCTCACTTGAAAGCATTCCCTTTAGCCCTTTTATTATTTGAATGCCCCTTTTTGAACAAGAAACTAAATGTTTCATTGAAATTTTGAAAAGAGACTACTACTTAATAGGACACAAACTCTACTAGAGAGTGAAACAAAATAGAAAAGGTCAAAAAAAGCATCTCTAAGTAATTTAAAGTTAAGGAAAGAAAATTCATAAGAAGATTTCGAAAGGAAATCATCTAGAAAATTAAAAAATTAAATTAAATAAAAAAAATTAAAAGAACTTATTTTGCGAAGGGATTGGGCTGTCATGTGCCCAGTGTTTTGAAAGGCGCACTCAGGCGCGCACCTAGGCGCAAGGCGCATGTGTTGCCCCTCTCCTTGTAAAGGCGTAGCGCGTGTAATAAGGTGCAGCGAGATCCCCGTACTAGGTCATTCGTAGCGCGAGATAAGTTTTTTAAAGTATCAAAATGTCTTAAATCACTTATGCGTGTTTATATATCGTTTTTTTAATAAACCTTCATTTCTTTCTATGAAATGTATATTTTTTTATGTTTTTTATATTGTGCGCCTTATATAAAAAAGCCCGCGCCTTAAGGTGCGCCTTGGGCTTCTTAAAACGCTGCATGTGCCAAAATAAAGATCGAGAAAAGAGACTAAAAATAAACAGTATTAGCACCAAATCCCAACCAAGGACCAGGAAAAAAAAAAATTAATAATAAATAAATAACATCAAGAAGAAAAGTACAAATTCCTTCAACATATGACTCCGAAATTGAAAAGGTTGTATCACATGGAAAGAGTCATATTCAAAGTCAAATTTAAGAAGGGTAGAGTGATCAAGAATTAGACAATCTTTAATTGCCACAGTAGCAATCGAGGTTTACATGTCTAGGAAAAAGGAGGGAGTTGTATTCAAAGACTACTTTGAGAAGGCTTATGACCATGTGGGCGGGAACTTTTTGGATAAAATCTTGAGAAAGACTTTGGTTATAAGGAGCGTCCTAAGATGTGGAGTTGTGTTTGGATGGTTAAGTATTCGATTTTGTGAGCAGTAGACCTAGTAATCGAATCTCCACTACAAGAGGTCTTACACAACGAGACCCTATTTTCCCCTTTTCTTTTCTTATTGGTAGTGAATGTTCTAGGAAGGATGGTTTTCATTGACATTGATGATAGAGCTTTAGAAGATTTTTAAGTTTTTTTTTTTTTTTTGAAACCGGGAAATTAAAGCTTTGCTCCACTATACCGAAGGTAACCACGCCCGTCCCTAGGCCAGACACAAGGAGACATCGAAGGAATGAAGACACGAGAGTTGTCTACAAAATACTTTCACTAAGCTTGATCCAAAGTCCTTAAAATGTATTTTCCTTGGGTATTCTCGAGTCTAGAAAGGATATAGGTGTTACCGTCCTAGTCTTGATAAATACTACGTGTCTCATGATGTCACATTCTTTGAACACTTGTCCTTCTATTCGTCTTTCCAATCGAGTACGAGTCTGGGGGACCATCAAGAGAGTGTTGAAGACTTTCTTATACATACCATCATGACCCATAATGAGCCTTCTACTAGTTTACCAAATCAATATAAAACAAAAGAATAAAATTACAATGAAAAGAGGAATATACCTTTCCTTCTGATGAACTTTCTGACGATTCCGTAGAGTCCAACAACACTACAGAAATTTCTTGCAGACTCCTTCAAATTCACGTGGATAAACTGACATGAGAGCTCAATGGGACAAGGAACCAAAGTATATACTTTCACTCGAACTTTGAAGTAAAATAATGACTTTTTTTTTTTGAAAGGAAACAAACTTTTCATTAAGCAGCTAAAATGTAGAGTTAAATTGACTGCAGGTTTGTATAAATTTAAATTAAATAGACGTGAACAATTGTATTAGCTTACCGCAACGTCCACAATAAACCATCATAAGATTGCTCCAAATTTGCATCTCTCAATATTCTGCAGCATACTAAAAAAATCAAATCGATTGAAACTCTTCTTTTTCATGTCTACTATTTACACTTTTTCACATGAAGTATGATTGCGTTTTTTTTGCAGCTTTGATTACCATATATCTTTTTGTATTCTTGATTGTAAAATAGACGTGCAACTAGTAATACCTTACAAGATTATATCATTCATTGCTAATGGCTAATTGGGATATTATATTTTCAAATCAAAGACTAGAAAACTCATCAAATCAGGATAGTCTCTCTCATATTATTGTTTTAGGTTTTCCCTTTGTTTTTGTACAAGTTTGATACAGCCCGATGATTGAGCTTCCCTTTTTTTCTTACCATACTCTCCTCGGTTTTTGTAGGACTGTAACTTTCATTATTAATGAAGTGTTTTTGTTTTCTATCAAAAATAAATTGGTATCAATCAAAGTCATATCAAACTAAGACTGCATAAAGATATTATTGGAACATGCAGTATTGATTACTCAAGAAACTAAGACTTAACATAAAGATTGCATGGTTAGCCTCAGTTGACCTGGTGAATTTTCTAAGCAGATTTCATATTTTCAAATCTATTTTTTATAAGAAACATTTTCATTAATGTATGAAAATTACACACACACAAACAAAAGAAATCACAAGCATAAGCGCCAAAAGACTCAATTAATCAAAACAATAAGATAAAGAATGAGATGAGAAAAAAACATTTTGGTTACACAAAATAAAGACAAGATGAACAGCAGTATCAGAGAGAGGAAAAAAAAACAAAAACAAAAACAAAAACTCCTTTGAACCAAATCCTTGGATTCTCTCAATGGATGCCTCGTAAGAAAAAAAGAAAAAAGAGCCCGAGTCTCCAGGAAAGACCACCGACCACTTCAAATCCAACTTTGGATGTGTTAATCGTTGGCTTTCCAATCTATCTACAGTTTATCAGTAATGAAATCTTCGTCAATTTTATAATAAGTAGGTCTGGCCTAAAGAAATTTGTGGATTTGGAAGAAAATAAATTCCTCTTAAGTTATGAAGCCTAAAGCGATTGCCTCAACTGTCTATACCTTAAGCCAAGTTTTATAGCATTTGATGAAATTTAAAGATGAAACGAAAACTATGATTAGAAAATTATCAAAATAAAGATAACAATAAGACACAAAAATAATTTAATAACACACGACAGATATATAACATGAGGTCCTAAATACCTCTCGAAGCCTAAGCATATTGCCTCAAACCAGTAGGTGAAAAGATCCTTACTGATGCGGGAATGGTAATTTCGGACAAGACAACAGAAAGTCGCACTCCTACAAGATAATCAATGTAGTCACACTCAAGTAACGTCTCATGCCAAATTAACAAAGGGAATGCAAGTTCGTGTCTTCATAATCACATAGCTTAGAAATTTACCATAACCATTTCCCTTTAACAAGTGCCTCTTTAAGATGAACACTAGCTGGGTCCCTTTTAACCCGCTTTTCAGTTGACATTGCTTTCGTAGACGTAACACATGCCTAAATAAATAAAAGCCACATTCAACCAGTCAGACCTATTTCTAGTGCCCATAGACTAACAACCATTCAAAAAACTAAATGTTAGTTGATATGATTAAATTTACCTCAACCTACCAACTTAAGTTTTTAAATTGATTGGTAGTTTACATAATTCAATATGGTATCAGAGTAGGAGGTTCTAAATTCGAGTCAGTGTCGTGTCGTTTTCTTCCCCATTTAAAATTAATTTTCACTCGTAGGATATTTGCTAAAATATCTAAGTCACAAGCGAAGAGGAGTATTAGTTGATATAATTAAATTTACTACGACCTACCAGCTTAAGCTTTTAGGTTGATTGATGATTTACATAATTTAACATTAAATTATAATCATAAGATACTTGCAGTACAAAATATACCACAAGCAACGGGATTTCAAGAACTCGTTGCTAAAATTAAAATATAAAAAGTTAAATAGAAGAAATAAAAGAATATAAGAAAATCTAATAGATCGATTCTGTTCAAAAAAAAAATTAAGAAAGACTGTTCAGAGATCTATTAGTTAACGAATGAGTAGTGTAAACAATTTCCCAAATACTTGTAACAAAATATTTTGGATACTAATTTGGGATCTCAATAGAGCAACACCTCATTATATAATAGGTTATGAATCAAAACAACAACTTGTTATCAATGTAACATAATACATACATAGAGAAGTACAGTATGTTTAGAGTACCCGATAAAGTACAGCTGCAGCTAGTTCTACCAACTGACAATGTGAGCTACTCAAAGTTCCACATTTGTCATCTTTATTTGCATCGGACCTGAAAACTCAAATATTTCCAATTTCCATACACTATCAGATGGTTAACAAGCTTCAACCTACATGAAATTTAAGGGAAATGGATAAATCAGAAGAAAATACGAAAATACAAACCAAGGCACCCCAACATTAGATATACTGCTTTGATCTAGTTCCTTATAAAGTACATCAAGTAGCTGTTCTATCAAAATTCTCTCATCGTCAGCTCCTCTTGTTAAACTTATTAGTAACCTTCCATAGAGAACAAGAGCATCCTGCAAAAGTAACAAGTGAGGGAAAATGTTTAAAAATTATAAATAAAAAGACCTAACAGTTCGATCAACTTATTTACCTTTAGAGCTCGGTCATGAGTCGTTATCCAGCACCGAAACACAAATTGTTGCACGGAATTATGGATCTCTGATATGTTAGTTCCAAGATTAGGACCATCCTTTAACAAGTATGCATTTACACACTCAACAAGTTTGCGTGACACTTTTCCTTCGTCCCTAACCAAGAAAGGAAAAGAATCATCGATAGAAACACCAAGATCAAATTAAAATTCCATAGACGCACAAGATTCAAAATGGTAACAGTTCAGTAAAAGGCAAGAACTATCAAACCTCACGAGAAAGAAAATCTTAGCAATTCCTGTTACAATTTCTTGCCTAATACTATCTGGGAAGTCACCCGGAGGATTTTCCAAAAGTGAATGGAGTGTTAAAATGCACCGGAAGAGCTCCTCTTTGGGAGTATAATGATTATCATTCTTCCCAACTAAGCTTCCTTCCACCTTCTCCAAGTATAAAAGCACAAGGTCTTTCAACATGGAATGGAGAAGTTAAGATGAAATTAACATCATATAACAATCCAAATGATAAGTATTGTAGAGTTGAAATTAAACATCATACATAAATCATAATCATTTTCGGGTTGAGGTTATAACAGAACTTACTGCAATATATGCGCTTCCTCAAATGAAAACGGTAATCTCTTACAGCTACTAGAAGCCTAATTATGACCCCATACTCAGATTGAAAGCATGGTATAGTACTCGAGACGTCCCATAAATGACTAAAGAGCATCTTAACCACAGATATCAAGGGTACTACGTTTTCTGGGACAAGAAAAACAAGCATCATAAGTATAACTTTTTAGATATTCTGCTAAGGAAGCTTGAGTAACATTTACAAATGAAGGGTTACCAATGCTAAACAATAATAGAAAGACTACAACCTAGAGAGTTGAACCAGAAACGAACTACGGCTAATAACCAAAAGTAATTTTAAGTATGTTTTTTTAACCATGTGGTTCGTGAATCCCATGCCAAGAACATGAAGAAGTGCTTCCACACTACTTTATCTGTCTCAAAGTATTTAAATAAATGGGTTTATTTCGTTTGTGATTCAAATATAAATTCTGTTCAGAAAAAACAAACACGGGATCTGTTTGAGAATTATTTCCAAATATCACAAATATTTTTTTAAAGGAAAAATGAACAGAAAAATGATGAAAAGAAGAAAGTGTTCAGGCAATATGAACTCCTAAAAAGAGTGAAAGAGATAAAAACAAACAAGCAAACCAACCATGTAATGAGATACAAAGAAAAACAGGAATCAAGGAAGGAAGTGATAAAAGACTTTTCATTATGTTTGAAGTAAAATAAAAAGAACCACTTTCAAACATGCCAAAAGGCCTTAATAACAAGAGCATACAAAAATATGAGCTCCGATTGATTAAGGAAACTGCAAAGCACTGTAGTTACAAAAGGATTAGGTGAGAGTACTCCAACTGCACCCAAACCACAACCCCCCCCCACCACAACAAAATAAGTACCGCTACATGTTGGGGAAATGAGGATTGTGGACAGACATACTTGTAGGTTCGCAGCAAAAGCTAATTCTGATATATTTCAATAACTCACCAGAAAACTTATTATCTTCTGCTTTTTGAACTACGACTCTCAGTGTCTTTGCAAATATTAACTTCGGCAATCGCCGCTTGCTTGAAGATATCTCCATTGACACACATTGGATCAACAATTTTGTGATGTAAGGCCATGTTTCAGCTGAAGGGAAAAAAATATTAAATATTTCTTTAACAGTGTGTTTGAGTTTATCTCGAAACAAAAAAAAACTGTGTTTAAATTAAAAGAAAAACGTATGCAAGTCAAATGGCCGAATGAACATACGAAATGGAATTTCTTCTGGCTTGAGCTTAGAAGTGTTCTGTCCAATAAATTTACAGAAATCAATCGCTTTTTCTCCTTCAAGCCATGTATTCAGCAACTTTATCCCTTCCTGTAATCGTGTGTAAAGAACATGAATACAATTAATTTTTTATATCTGTTAGGCTAGTTTATGTGCACATTGACTACTCACGATACTTACCGTCTCACCCTACAGCATTTGAATGTCAAAAAAATTCGTAGGAATTTGTTTACCATGTAGGTGGCTCTTAGTTACTTACGACACTCTTTACCACTAATTATAGCTTATGCTAGAATGTTGGTCTACTGGATGATGCAACTGTCTGCCAACATTAGATTATTTTTCATGATATAAATTGTGAGTGACAATATTCTGTCAAATAAAAGTTGTGCTAGTAACATAACTCATAAAACACAAACGAGAATTAGGTCCAAAAAATGGGATACAATCTAAAAATGGTGGACTCCAAGAGGCTTGATCTTGGGAAGGTGTTAAGGATCCGCATTGGAAAGATAAAATATCACAACCTTTAAAAGATATATGAGGTACTCTTCCGATTATCGATTGGTTTACAAAAGAAACCTCGTGTTTCTCTAATATAGTATCAAAGCCCATAAATTCAAAAAAGTACTTGACCCCAAAAAAATATCCGGTTAAAGGACTGTGGACTCGAAGCTTAAAGAGACATGAAGTGGCATACACGATGAAAAAATGGAGAGAACTCGCAACAATAATAACATGCATAGACTATTAATGTTATTGTCTGCTTCTTTTGAGACTGAAATCTCATGTTATCTAATCTCCTAATGAGTATAATACTGAGCATTTACAATTACCTGGACGTTGAAATGGTAATGTATCCTTAGTGATTAAATGTACGGCCAAAAGATAAAATCAAACTTCACTGAGCTCAGAAACTATGGAGGTGCACTCATTAAGCTTTTGCATAATGCATGTCTTGAGCCAGGCATACATGGTATCTCAGCATATTTTTTTTATATAAATATCCGTATGCGTCATGACTAACTTATGCACGCCATGACTATTATCACACATAATGACTTTTGACCTACAGCATTTTGATGTTAAGAAACTCCTAAAAAATTACTTCGTAATATCTAAGCATATTTTCTTCCGTTTTATTATATCTTGAGCTCAGTGTCACGATCCAACTTCGTTGTCGTTGCAAAGCGATCGTGAGGCACCTGCTCTAACCCGGCGAGCAAGTCAACCAA
>JBBMEG010000009.1:12990352-13000466 GCA_037832605.1 Cyclanthera cordifolia | reverse complement strand
TTTTCTTTTTCTTTTTCTTTTTCGTATATATATTTTGAAATTTATCGTTTCAAATATATATTAATGTCATCTAAAGGTGAAGAAATTTTAAATAATAAACATTTTCATATATAATTTTTCTTCTTCTTCCTCTTGTAATTTGTTTTTAGTAGAAAAAAAATTAAGTTGAGAGATAGAATTAATGATAATTTGAATAATTAACTATTCATTTGAGAATTTGTATTAACCGTAGTTTTAGTAATTAATTTATAGTAATAAGTGATTGTTGAAAAGTAGCGGTTTGCGACTCTTCTTCTACAAAAAACATAGTCTTGAGTGTTTTTTAACCATGACTTATATCCCGAAGATCTCATGTGGATGTAATACTTGTATCTTTCCGTTAATTTTTTTATAATATTAAAGTTGATTTATATTTTCTTAAACAAATCACTCGAAATAAATCATCATGCAATTACTCATTAGTGAGATGGAGTAGATCGATCCCATCCATGTTGAATCTGTGATCGGGATCACTGTTTGAGCTCATATGTCATACCAAATCAAGCTCATAAGTCATACTATTGCCGTTCTTCACTTACAGATAACCATGTAAAGAATCAACAAACAGATATCATACAACCATCACCTAGAAAATTATTGCAATATATATCTCATTGATTATCAAACATGTTTATTGTTTGAATATATATCCAACAGATTGGCAAATGAGCTTTGGAATTATATATTAAAAAAAAATGTATCTAACTGATACACAAATGCACAAAAATAGGCAAGAGTGATCTCAGAGGGAGGTGGTAGGAAGAGAACCCATCAAGATGATATTCTCACCGTCTTTGTTATCTTTTTTTGTTTGATTTGATCTTGCAAATAGGCCTGATAGAGATCTCAGAGGCGAAATGGAAGTTGATTTTCCCAGAAACGAGGAGGCACCTTCACTTGCCTCGGCATCCTGCCTCGAGAGCCTACCGGTCTCATCGACTCCAAGGTGTGCCCCACAATGACATTTAGTGAGCTTTGCAAAGCAAGGTTTATGAAATAGAGTTTCACATGATGCACATCTCTCCATCTCAGTTTCCTGAAGGTTTTAAAAATCAACCGCAGGCCAAGTTTAGGAATATTTCTAAAATAAGTGATTTTAATCTAAGAATTTTGAATATAAACATTTTAAATAAAAAGTGCTAAAGTCTCCTGGGGTCAAGGTTGATGTGAGTGATAAATTTTTCGGGCGACCTCAAATTTCACTTATGTTCCTACTTGTCTCCCAGTGCCTGATGAGAGCTCTTGAGGATAGGAACCCAAGGTTAAGAAAATGCTTAAAAGAATTGATTTGTACTATTTATACTGACAAAATACATCTTCCTTTTCGGTGGCTCAATCATTGACAGTTCATAGTTAAGCGTGCTTCGCTTAGAGTAGTCCTTGGTTGAGTGACCTCTAAGAAACTTTTCTAAGATACATGTTTGTGAGGACAAAACATATTGAAAAGACACGTGTTGGTATGTGGGGATAGTCTTCACTCTTAGAAGCACTTAAAGACTGCCAGTTAATGTGGTCGGGTCGCAAAGAATGTTGGGAATGTCGGAGTCCAAAGGTCTAATACCTCATCCAAATTCTAGACTACGGACGCTACACCAGGTCATCAACAAAAAAATTTATATATATATAAAAAGTGCTTAAAGACAATTCACTCTGGTGTTTGGTTCGAAAGAGAAAATTTTGAATGTCCGAAACATCCCCATCGACACATGGCTATTTTTAAGGAATGTTCAATATGCGTCGACCGAAAAAATAGACTGGTGCTAAAAGAAGACAGTGCAGTATAAAACACTCAATCATAACTAACATGGCAAATATTGATTCTGTGCGTGCGCGCACGGGTGTATGTTTTCAGGTGCTTACCTGAAAAGGAAAGATGAGGGACAATGGTGCACTGCATGCTTGTCGGGCACCACATGAAACACCAGCATCACAGCACACAAGACATTTCTCCTCTATGTGCTCCAAGATTTTCCTTGAGACAGTCTCCAAGAATGTAGGTAATGCTAAAAGAATTTAATTGTGCAACAAAAAGATAGGTGTTACGAGATAGACGGATAACAGGAATTACCATAAACACGACAATGTTAAACCAAAAGTGACATAACTAAGTCAAAAGATACCTGCAAATGCCCCTTTAGAAAGATCAACAAGGTCTCTAAGAGCAAAAAAATCATTGCTGTCAACAAGATATCTACGAAATCCAAGTCCTCTGTTAATCGACCTACGAAATGGGCAGCGAACATATGAAATCATATCTCCTATTTTTTTCCTCACACCCATAACATGAAGCAAAGCTGGGACCTTTGAGAAGAGACATGGATTAACCGCACTGACACAAAGCATGGGCTGCAAGAGGAAGTTCAATAAGATGTAAAAAAAGTACTTGCGATCATTTCATAGAATTTTTCTACTAGCCAACCATAAATGAAGTTTTAAAATATCAAAATGCCATTGACCACAAAATGAACAGTGTGAGTGCATGTATTCATTGGAATATAAACAAAACAACGAAAAGCTTCATAGCAAATTATATATATATATATATATATCTAGATCTTATATGACCATTTCTTTGTTCCTGTTCGTCAGCTCTTCACCAATACACAAAAGTAGGTAAGATATTAGCTAACCATCTGACAGTTTAAACTCATCCCAAAAATGGCGATAAAATTACGCGGAGGGTCAATTTCAACAATGCTCTCCTGTCCACTTAGCTACTGAAAGTAAAATTGAATGCCACAGAAGGCTTCACCAGCAGAACACAATTATCTTCTCAGACAGTAAAAACTGTAAAGAGTTTTTCTCCGGTGCTCCCATTTAAAACAACCATTATCCCATTTATTCATATTGCCCTATAACTTCGTATGAACTAAAGAGAACAACGAAGATAATGCAGTTACAAATGAATAAATGGAAATTCTTCTGCATAAAAATACCTTATCGTGAATGGAATCCAGGTATGACTTAGCTAACTGAGAAACTGGGTATCGAGTGAAGTCCCAATGATGCAACACTCTTGCTGGTATGACTGCCATATCATTCGTATGACATGAAGAACAAAACATCTGACAGGTGTAATCACAGAGTCGTGGTTTTCCCCATCCAAAACTCTCCACAAAGCCTTTCATTAGAGTTTTCTGATCATTAAAATGTCTGTAACATCCGGCACATGTATAATGCTGCAGCTCCAGTATTCGTTTTGCAGATTTGTATGGTCGAATTTCAACAATAAGTGATATGGAATTTCCCAGAGAGGAAATCTTTTGGGAGTCGGACACATCTGCACTGTCAGGTGATCGAGGTACTGCAGTATTTGATGCCGGAGAACTAGTGTTCGATTCTTGAGGGGACAAAAACCAAATTAATGCACTTGGATCAGTAGATAAAAATCTTGAATGAAGAATAGAACATAAAACCTCTTGAATCAAAACACTTCTTTCAGCAATAATATCGGGAGATGCACTCCCAAATAAGTTTCTTGATCTATTATCAACACGAGACCAGGCAGAGGGTAAACTCCATCCATGATCAGCAAATGATGATTTCAACTGACAATATAGAGAATAGAAGTCTCGGTAGCGGCGTTCAACCTCCCACTGTTTCTTGCCACTCTGTACTCTAATTTTGTATACAGTGTACTCCTTCACCCCAACTAATCTTTCACTGAACGAAACATCCCCTCTCTTTTGTCTAGCCCCTATCACTTCGACCCCATCAATTTTAAAGTTTTCTGGGTCACTTGGATCAGAACTGTTAGTGCCCGAAATAGATGCAGTTGATCCTCCATCTCTTAATGGTAAAGATGTTAGTGACTGAGGCATCTTATATCTATTAGTAAATCTAGCACCTGGAGATTCACGAGATTCAAGTAGTATTTCTTCCATTTCGTGAACAACCTCATCATAGAAATCATTTTGCTCAAGTTTTTCCAACTGCAATTAAAATTTTTTGCAAGAATGTAAGTATATCATACGATGACTATTCATTTCATAACCAGCACTAGTTGTACATGCGTATCAACCATACCATACACTTGCAAGGGTTGGGTGATTGCAGGAGTAATAAATAGACAATTGCAAAAGAGGTAACGAATGGACAGATACAATAAGTCAAATATATTGGTTTGATGGCTCCTCTTATATTGAGCAGTCTCCATTTTATCAGTGGAATACAGTCCTTTCATCTTTTCACGTACTGATATGTAAATATCTTAAAATTATTATAGAATATTTCTATGGATTCATTGGACATAATCTTATAGCTGAGGGAGAATTAGAGGGACAGATAATTTTTTCAAACAGTGACTAGGTCAAGATCAAATACTTAACACGATTAGAGACAAATGTCATGACAGGAAAGAAATGAAGGCCAGCAGTAAACCGAGCATCCTTAAAAAGAAAAAAAGAAGAGAAATTTCTACTGACCTTGACCGGCAAAAGATGACCTTTTGATTCAGGTATTGGAATGGAACGTATCATGTCCTCACAGCATTCACTATCATGAATTTGTCGATTAGTTAAAATATCACCAAGAGGGTCCATTTTTTGTTTCAAAATTTCAAGTCCTCGGTTATTCTCAGTTTCAAGAATTTGCCCTGCAGAGTTACCCTCCATTGTTGTGCATATGTGCTGCTTCAACTCAAATTCCTCCGATCCGGTATCAATACCAGTAATTTTTGCAAAAAGACATTTACTATTATAAGCAGTTTGATCATCATCTCCTGCTTGATTGTTTACAACAAATATATCTTTCGCGTCTTGATCTAATTCAACACCGTATGAAAAATCAGCTTCAGTTAAAAAGGTACTGTTTGCCATTTCCTCCAACTTATCAGAAGGCTGTACTTGACAAATGGCCACAGGAATGTCCCTCACTTTAATTGTTTCATTTGGTTTTTCAACAGTTGGCACAATCATACAATCCCCAGAACTACTGTTAACTTTGTTCCGAAAATTTCGGCTAACTTGATCTTCTTTGCCGGCTAAGAGCATCTGTGACTCTGTGCCATCTTCTTTAGCCATTTCATTACCAATGGGATAGCTATTCACGGTCAGAGAAGCGAAATTCAGATTGTGCTGTTTCGTTTCCTGGAATGCATCCTCAATTAAGGAATTCATAGAGAATCCTCGAGTTTCACATTCAAAATCATTCCAATCATCAGAACCAAAAGCTACAGATGAATTGATAAGCAATGGATTTTCATTCACCATGTTAGTTTCGGGGAGAAATCGTGCATTATTAAGCAGGCCAGTTCCATCCTCATAATCACCTTCAGACAAAAAGTTATACATTGAATCCTCACTCTCTGAATGCTCATTGTGGGATCTATCTTCTTCCGTATCCAATTCAGCATCAGACCCTTTCTCAGCGGTGCAAGGTAGAAGATATTCTTCAAACCTTTGTCCTAATTTCATACCATTCTCAACCGTACTTCCTTCTAAACATCCAACATGAACTTCTTTGTTGGTTACTTTTCCACGATCATTAACCACATCCGTACCCAATTCACTGGTTTCTTTCCCCACAATGGAGCCTTCTTTTTCAACTTTGCTGCTCTCGACCTTCTCCCATCGATTAGTCATATCTACGCCACTCGATAAACCTGATGTTCTCTCAAACTTCCAACACATGATTTCCCCATTAGCTTCAACAGAATCAATAAGCTCATCTGTTCCATACAAATTCAACCCAGTAGACTTGTACTTTGCACTCGGCTCTTCACAAGAAACTCCGTCTCGGAGTTCTATCTTTCTATAGCCTACTATGTTCGTATCCAGTGAATGCTTCCCACTCCCTCCCAAACTGAAATTCTCCAAGCCGCCATCATCATTGAACCCAAAGTTCCTCGCATACCCAAATTCAGAATCCGTGCAGTCGTTGAATACTGTAATTGAGCTTCGCACACTAGGCGTTCCCATTGCCGAGTTCGCGCTGCAATACCTCTCGAACTCGGAATCTCCGCAGGACGAATACCTCGAAGAAATTGGTGAAGAAACAGAGCAACCATCAACATTTTGGGTACCCCAATGTGACGATGAATCCAACGGATCGGAAGAGGCGACTTCCGAGAAGCCCTCACAAGGCGTATCTCCATTATTCATTGAAAACCATCAAAATGAAGGAGAAAAAAGCTAAGAACAAAATTATGGAAGCAAAAACATAAGAACGATTGAATGAACAAAATCTAAAAAGAAAAATCCCTATGAAAATTAACAAAGAAATCCTCCGATTAGTTGTCCACGCTCATTGAAAACAAGATTACCAACACAATTTGAAGCCGAACCGGGAACTAAAGGGTGCACGAAAGATTTGATTCGATATCAACGAGGGCAAAAGAAGAACTAGAGACATCAAAGAACGTCCAAACGATTCAGATTGAGTGAGGCTGATCAACAAATCGGGAATCGGGATGGAAGAATTTTGTAAGATCGGAGGATACGTAGTTCACGAATTGCAGTTATTTGGGGTTTTCTTTGTGATTTTTTTTTTTTTTTTTAATAAATAGCATGGCCACGTCATTGAACCCATAGAATGTAAAACCTCAATAACAATTTTGGTTTTTCCTCGGGCTAGCATTTTCGGCTCGCAAACGAATAATAATTTTGTAGCCCTTTTATTTTCTTTTAAGTTGTGTTTGTTTTTTTTTGTATAAAAGAGTCGGGTGGAAAAATATGAACTTGTTTAAAGATTGATGTTAATTATGATTGAAAAATTATTTATTTATTTGAGAATTCACGTTACAAGTGTTCATACGATATGTTTAATATAAAATTTGATAGTTCAACTGAGACTAGTGATGTATTAATATTCATAATTCGAGTCCCTTTACCGTTATCTTTTACTTGTAAGCAAAAAAAGTTGGTGGAAGGCCGTTAAAGCAAATAGGGAGATAGATTCGCACGACCCAATTCACATATCCTTGATTGAGATTAATCAAAGATACGTGAATTGAGTTCTTCCAAACTCGAGATATTGTTTCAAAGAACTTGTATTCTGAATTGAGATTAATCATTTTTCACTTGCATGTTATAATAACTTATCATCAAAACATCATTTATTACAATCTCCAGGTAAAATAATCACCATTTATAATTTATAGCCGATACCACAATCACCAATTTATAATAAAATACCGTTTAAAACAATTCAACGTTTGTTAAAATCCTTCAATCTGGAACCAAACAAGAACATGATAACAAGAAAATCAACAAGCTCAAAACATCCAATAAAACTTAAAACGTGTGTTATAAAACATCATCAGTTCATACACTCATATATCAGTTTCTGGAATCCATATCCTGAGAAGCTGATCATAAAACGAACAAGTTGCAACAGCATACCTTTTCCTTTTGTCTTCATTAGACGAATCTCCTCTTTGCCAATCTGCTCCATAAGCAAGAGAGCTGTGCTTATCATAAGTTTCAACCACTTCGGCAGCATCGTCTTTGACTCTAACAATTGCAAACCCATTGTGCATACAAGCTGCCAGCACGACGTCGAAAACCGAAGGGTGAGGCTTGATTTTCCAGACGCCACCGCCCAAGCTAACCGAAGTTTCGTTTGTTGGCTTTGAGATAGATCTTATGTCCCACACTCTTAGGTGCTCGTCGTAGCTGCCAGTGAGCAATTTGTAAGGGTTGTTGGGGCATTTGGCGATGCAACAAACACCCATTTTGTGAGCTTTGGTGTTGTGAAATGCTTTGGAAGGGGTGTCCCGCAAATCCCAACAGCTGAATTTGCAGTCGTCTGAGCCGGTGTACACCAAATGAGGTTGGTGAGTGTCGAAAGCGGTTGCCCAGAGCTCGAACTCGTGAGCTTTCCATTGGTTTTGGACTTCCAAATGAGACTCTCCTGAAGAGAGTATTGAGATGGAACCATCTGAATG
Source organism: Cyclanthera cordifolia (assembly GCA_037832605.1). NCBI lineage: Eukaryota > Viridiplantae > Streptophyta > Magnoliopsida > Cucurbitales > Cucurbitaceae > Cyclanthera > Cyclanthera cordifolia. Next base: position 12,992,542 of record JBBMEG010000009.1, on the reverse strand, counting down.
CCCCACTGAGATGGACGTGGCTAATGGGTTCCAATCCAGGCAAAGACACATCGAGGAAGAGATTTTGCTGCCGCATCTCTCTTTCAAATATCCTCCTGCACCAAGAAAAAAGGATAAATCTATGAGAAAAACAATCATTGAGAACTTGAAACCAACTAAACATACCCATGATTGGGAGAAGCTCTTTTAGTCAAAATGGGAACAAGAAAAGTAAAGTTTAATTAGAGTAGACATCGTGACCCACATCCTTTATAGCTCTTTCTTAGAAGTTAATACTCGTTGGTTGAAGCCAGGAGCTTTCAAGGTATGTTCCCTTGAAAATCTCAATCGAAACCCACGAGTTGAACTAAATTGTAAAATTCTCTGTTGTCTCTCATGTTCATGCCGTGAGGTATATGGGAGGAAGCTTCGATTTCCGGTCTTGAAAAAAGTTTATAAATACTCATCTCGTAGTTGCTACTTACTAAAAATTCATCTGTTCACTCAATCATGAATCACTAAGCTTAATAACTCACTAAACAGACCAACAATAAAATTATAACAATACAAGTGTTTGAATACAAATATTCAAACATAATCCTCATGTAAAGACAAGGAGCTTTCGAATGCAAGACAAAGCTTCAAGCAGCTGTTGAGGAAAGGGAGAGCCAAACTCATTCTCCAGCCTCAGGGACGTTTGGATTGAGTATTTAGATACTCAAAATAAATTCTTATTCTATATTCTCTTAAAAACTACATCAAACAAACTTTTGACTGCAATCATTACTTCTAAATACTAAAAATAAATCTTTAATCTAAATACTAATTCTAATTAATCTAAAAAACTACATCCCAACAAGTAATCATCAATCTAAATACTAATTCTAATTAATCTAAAAAACTATATCAAAGCAAGTTTTTTTTTGCTGCAGTTACTCAAAATAAATTCTCATTTCTAAATATTCAAAATAAATCCTCAATCCAAATACTCTTAAAATCTCAATCCAAACATCCGGTGTCCTATGCTTAATTCAATCACAAATAACATATAACGTTTATCATCACAATTATCACCTATTTCTAAAAATTATAACAAAAAAGCTTCCAATTTCCATACCTTCTGCCCCATTTGAAGAGTACTCAAGAGCATGAATTCTGATAAAACCATCAGCATCCGCTTGAGCAAGCAGAGGACTAACGGTTTGACCAACAGGGCTCCACTTTATATCAAAGATCCCAGCCGTTTCCACACGATGAAGAAGCTCCAAAGAGCCAATATCCGCATTCACATTGAAGATCGATAGGCTTCCAGATCGACTAGGCTGATCACCCTCGTGTAGTGTATAGGTGGAAGCCGCAAGAACATTGCTGAATGAACTGTGCGGACAAAATTCGACCCCGTCAGCATTGCCGTCTAGTGTGCAGTGAGCAACGTCCATTCCTTAATAGCAACACAGTTTTGTTAGGCGAAAAATGAACACTCATTCCCGGTGGGGAATTTCGTCGAACACCTCGTGTGCCAGAACAAAAAATAATCACTACACTCAATAAACTTCAAAATAACGCAACCTATACGAAATTGGAGAAGAGCAAAGCTGTACGAAATTGAAGTAGTACCCTTCCTTTCTGGGATTGAATGAAAATAAACGCAGCTCAAGTGAAGTGATCATCCAAGAATTTCGCCATTAGCTTGCTAGTTCGCCTTGTTCGGCTTAGACATCAAGCGACCTTGCTGAATATGAACTGAGAAACATGGGCTGGATCTTGTGATAGAGATCTGCTCCGATAGAATTTTGGAGGTCCGTCTTAAAATGTAATTGGGCTTCTTTTTTGGTAGATGTAGATTTATATAGGTACTAGTTTTTTTTTTTTTTTTTTTTTTTTTTTTTTTTTAACGGACTTACTCAATTATAGTTCTTATTTAATTTCTATATTACAAAATCACACGTTTATCACATCTCAACTTTTTTTTTTCAATTTTAATGAGTTTACTTTTATATTATATTTCTTCTGACCTTAATTCACATTAAGACACACACAAAAAAAATAAATAAATTAAATAAATAAAAGTTAATTGTTATTTTGGTCTCGAAAATTTTCTAAAGTTTAAATTTAATCTCTAAACTTTAAAGAAAAAAAACTTTAAATTTGTCCATATAGTAAATTTAAAGTTAATACTAATCAAAATAAGCTTAATAATTTTAATACAAT
>JBBMEG010000009.1:12946063-12990252 GCA_037832605.1 Cyclanthera cordifolia | reverse complement strand
GTGTTTTGTTTAGTATCTATTATCAAAATCATAACTGTACAATAAATAGACTGTCATTTCATATCCAAGATGTGTTTTCACCGAGCTGAAACAACTAGTTCCAAGAATAATCACATCATATATGAATACCTGATCGACAAGGAGAGTTATATTAGAGCCAGCTGCAAGTGCCACAACTCTAAACTTTTCAGGGTTCTCCGCCACAATATCCAATGTCTGTCAAACCAAAATTTGTATGTGATGTAAGAAATTGAGGGCGAAAATGTAATTTGACGAGCATAAGTTCTTTCTTTACAATCGTTTTCATGAAAGAGACATATCTTCTCTTCTCTTGAAACAATATTAATTGTGGACAGAAGAAAAGAGATTTGTCTTGTTCTAGTGGATGGTCAAATCTCACATACCTGAGTTCCAATGGAACCAGTAGATCCTACAATGGAGATAGGCTTCTGGCCTTCCCATTTCTTATATCCTGGCTCTGCAACAGCTCTTCCAGGCCAAGCTGGAGGAGGCTGTGATGAACATTGAATTCTTTTATGAACTACGGTTCTGCTTTCCTTTAAGGATGACGTACCTAAGAATAAAAAAGGTTAAACCCAAACGCTGCTCAAAGTGCATAAATCACTGGTCATCTGCAGATATAAAGCTTCCCTCGCCAAAACAAAATTCAATTCACTCTATTAAGCTTTCAAAATCAAACAATAGGAGAAAGGCCTTTTCCGCCCCTTCTCCGTAAACCTGACCTAAATCTTCTCACAAGCCAATAAAATAACTAAAATAATGAACGATTGCGTCAAACTCCGAACAAATTCCAATTCTACTGAACGAGTCAAACTCAAACACAATTTCTTATGAGAAAACTTCAAAAGTCTTCGGATTAGCCAGTCAACTTTAGAGGAAACGGTTCAGATAATCAAAGCTATAAAATAATACAGAAATCAAAACAGTTAGACGAGAGGCGAAAATAATCCCGGCAGTTAAGCAGAGACGAAGAAAATCAAGAATAAGATTGTAGAGATGCTTTGGTAAGCAACAATGCCGCAGAAAATCAGTCCAGAACAAGAAACTGAATCTCAAAAAGAAGAAAAAATCGTCACCTATCCGTTATCTCAATTTGTTCAGCTCAACAACAGCAACAGCAACGAAACCACACAATCAAAGATTAAAAAGAAGGAAAAAAAAAACAATGCATAAATCCAAACAGTCATCATTCGATTTTCAGAAATCCAAACAGCTACAAAAGGCTCCGGTAGTTAGGCAGAGACGAGTTAAAAATCAAGGATAAGATTGCGGCGATGCCTTGGTAGTTAGTAATGCCGCAGAAAACAAGTACAGTAGAAGAAACTGAATCTCAAAACGAAGAAGAAACAATCATCAATCTGTTTTTCTCAATTAGTTCAGCAACGAGACCATTAAATAACACATCAATCAGTTTTCGGAACTAATTCAGCAGCGAAACCAGAAAATCCCTCATTAATCAGTTTTCTAAATTATTTCATCAACGAAACCAGAAAATCATAAAGAGAACAACAAACCTTGAAGCTTGGCAAAGTGCCTGGACCTGGAGCAGTCGAAGAAGGAGAGCGCCTTGATTTCCGGCGGTGCAAGAACATTCAACGCCATTGGAACTGAAAAATGGAGGAAGAACTTGCAGAGAGTTCCTGTTTTCAAGGCGTCGAAAGAAGAAGAAGAAGAAGGAGGAGGAGGAGGAGAATTGTTGAAGAAAGTGACAAAGACTTCTGTTACGAAGCTTTGAAAATGGTGCCGGATTTATGTGTGGTGGAGAAGACGGCAAAACAAATGCTTACAAAGAGAGATGAAGTTGGAATATGACCGAAATGGAATCAACGCTGGCTACTTTATATTGCTTCCTTGTATTATTCCGTATTTGCCTCCAAACTTTTTTTTTTTTTTTTTTATTACAATAATTGGGGGCGAGGATTCGAACTCGAGACTCATAGTCTTAGTTGTTCATTAATGCCGTTGAGCTATAGCTCTTTTGCTTTTCTTCTTCTTCTCTCATAATGTTCACTGATATCATTGAGTTATTGCTCTTTTGGCAATTGACACTCTATTTTTCTCTCACTTTATTCATTATTTTTTTTTTTTTTTCAATCGAGTAATTGATAGAATGAATACTAAGACGTCGAAGATATGCTCGTTTTAATATTTTTATTCCTAATTAAATAGGTAATAGTTAGTAAATTTTGTGTCAAGTATGAGTTAAGTAGCATATTGGTCAAAAAAAGTTCAAATTATTTATATATGAATTATTAATTTCTATATATTTAATTTGATACTACAAATATTAAATTTTAATTTACCAAAACTATATAAACTAAGTTTTGACTTTTTCAAATCAGAATTTTTAATTTATAAAATGGTAAGAATTAAATTTCCAAACAAATGGATAAATTATTGGTTCATTACTCTTCAATTTTATCATTATCATCGAATTTCATTTCATTTCATTTTTTAAGTTGAGTTCAAAATTAGTTCGTATGATTTAAGAAACTAAGTATTAAAATCTATTATATTTCACCACTTTTAAGAAGTTGATCAAATAATAGTAATTATTAATTATTTAATGTAAGGAAAGACACCATGAAGAAGAGATATTTAAATTTTTATAGAAATGCTTCTTTTAAAATTTAAAAATTAAAAATTTTAACGATAAACTAGTTGAAAATCCTGAAATAAAGTTGAAATATGTTTTCTTTTGATAAAGAATATAAATAGTTGTGAATAAATAAATATTATATATATATATATATATATATATATATAGAAATAAGATTTCTTTTGATTAAAAAAATTTATAAAAAGTTGAATTTTGTAAAATAATAATAATAATAATAATAATAATAAAGTGTGTGTTATTTATGGGTGTGTAGATTAAAATAAAAAAAAAAAAAAAAAAAAAAAAAAAAAAAAAAAGGAAATTGAGCTCCTACCCAATTGAGTGTACCACTTTTTTAAATTGCACCGTCTTTTAATATTAGTGGAGATTTAATTTATGTTATCAAGAATGTTATTATAAATATCTTTATCTTTTTTATGCTCCCTTTATATTTTATATATATCGGCTAAGATTTGAGCTTTAATTATAACGTTCCTAATTCAACCATATTATATACAAATTTCAAAAGAAAAACAATATTAAATACAAAGAAATGGAGAATTGAATATCCAATCTTTAATTATAATATCTCTCAACTACTTGATTATTAAGAATATTCTAATTTACAAGTCTTGTATATAATCAATTATCAACTTTTTGAACATTTTTTTTTAATATAATTTCATAGATAAGACATGTATTGCGCCTTACAAATGGATTGATCATTTCCCCTTGCAATACTTTATAAAAGCAACTCAACTTTTAAACATTAAGAAAAGCTATGGTAAATTATAAAATCAAAATCGAAAGAAGGAAGATGTGAGAAGTATCTATTATACGTGTGTTTTGAATCTAAGACCTTGAAGAGAGCACACTTACAAAAATCAAGTATTCGATTACTGTATCATCCATCGGGACCTTATATCTAATATGTTAGTAATTATTAATAACGCACAATAGTAACCGAAACTAACCGAGATTAATTTGCACTAAAAAAAATTTACATAAAATTAACAAGAAATTTAGGTCTAAAAAAACAAGAAACTAACAATTAAGGGCCAAATTAACAAGAAATGACTAAAATTTGACATTTAAGAGTAGTGCACGAAACATAATCCAAAATAAACTAAAATGGGTTTTTTTTTTTAAACCAAAAAGGTATCCAAAACGGGTCTCTATCTAATGAGATGGTTTAGTGATGAGGGTGGGTAGGTATGAACTTGAGAAAAAGTAATGTCTTTTTGCCAAGAAGAGAAACCTACATTAAAACGCCAATATAAAATATGAAAAAGAATCAAATTCATACACCATTCTAAAGTAGAGGTGTCCATGAATAAATGGCAAAGTAACGTTATCGCATTTATTTTCTTATATGTGTGACTGTTTGAATTAATTTACGCACATCTCAACTATTCTCACGAGAATATCATCCAACTCTACAACATTAGCATACCAAAGAAATTCATAGAAAATTAATTTCGAGAAAATTAATTTATTGAATTATGTTAAATTGTCAATTAACCTAAATTTTAAATTGATGAGTTGGAGTAAATTGAATTATATCAATTAACGATGAAATTGTTTTCAACAAGGGATAAAGTATCTAGCTCATGGGAATCGGTCTAATAGCATTTTCAGGTTTCTAGAGTTCTGCAGTTGCAAAAATCACAGATACAAAAAAAGAACAAAGAAATCCACATAGAAATACAGCTTGACCAGAACTCAACACCAGTTCTATCCATCCAGACATGGAGCAAGGTTAAGAAAACAAAATTTATATATATATATATAAACAAACAAACAAACTTATGGATTTAATCTGCAATGATCATTTATCTAGAAACTAATTTTCTACAAGTATATGTAAGTCAGTCAAGACAATCATAGATATCAAACCAAAAGGAAAAACATGTAACAATTTTATTCTATAAATGCGAAAAATGACATGATATTATTTTGCATATTCAATCAAGAATACCAATATTTTCAGAAAAGATATATAGCACACTTTCATCTATTTTCTATGAATTTAGAGAGTTCATAAAACTATACCTCTAGATCATACGTGATTTTTGCAACACTTTAATTCCATTTCATTGTCCTCCAGAGCCGTTTTCTTCGACGCGTATCTCACTTGAGCTCACTCCTGAGTTTTCGTGATCAATCGTTCCCCCAGATTCGGAAACTTTTGTCGCTTTCTGCAACTCATCGGTTACATTTGGTTGTGTTGCTAACTGTTCGTCAGAAACCTGCTCTTTCTGGATAGCTGGTTTCGGCCGTCGGATGGCTTCGGCTGCTTCTGGCATTGCAACAGGTGGTGGCTGAGGAGGAACCCATGTACGTTGAATCGGTTTCTCAGCTGGGAGTACACTGGAGGTGCCTACCTTCAACTCATTATTATCAATATCTTTAATATTAACATTTCTCTTCTGCCACCAAGGCACTGCATTACTATTCTGATAGGTAGCGCCATTGTTTTGCACCAAGGAATTCAAACCTTCATTTTCTTGAGTCAGAGAGAAAAAGCCAGAATTGTTTTGCGTACCAACCTCCCAAGGCTATATTACATATGACGCACAAAAAAGAAACTTAGTAAACACTTCTTTTATTTGAATTCTTCGAGCCAGTTTATGCACATTTTGACTATTTTAACCGGGACAAATCGTCTGACCTTACAACATTTAGTTATCAAGGAAATTCATAAAAAATTAATTCCTAAGTAACTATCAAGAATTGAAGCCATAATATTTTGATATTATAAAGACCTCATCGCAACTAGCCCAACCCTTAATGGTGGTTCATTACGAGAGGTCACTTAAAACAAGTATATATCAAGTCTCAAACAATCAAATGTATGGTCGAGACTTTTTCTCTAATCTTTTACTTTTCGCTATAGCATATCCAGTTTAGATTTATAACAGATACCCAAATATAATACCTATTTTCGGAAATTGTCCAGCCACTATCTTTGATAATTGTTAGAAGTGTATCAAATTCATATTTTTCCTAGGCAAGCAGACACAATATTTTGTGAGGCCAACGCAATGCAAGCCCCATTGCACAATTATATGCATTAGAGAAGAGTTCTATACTCCGGAAGTTCGTTTCTAACAATAACCAGCTATTATTAACTAAAATTTTAATACCAAATTCATCAAGGTTTAAGAATATTTGAAATGAAACTCAATCAAAGCATTATTGAGTGATATATATATATATATATATATATATATTTTTTCTTTCCTTTTTTTTTCTCTTTAGAATAGAAATCGGAATGGAGAATATGGGAACTTTCACTAGAAAACCTTGGCTTTAGGAGCTAGGCGAGGATTTGATGGCTGTTGATATGGGTTGGGAGGTAAATCATCTATGTCCAGTGAAGCAAGTACTAAAAAAGTTGGAACAAATCTCACGAGGAGTTCAAGAATTTAAACCAAAAAAAAAGTATATGCAACTACAGTTAAACCCCAAAGTAAGATATCAATTTCATTTCTCTGAATCCTAAAAGAAAGAAATAAAAAGTGTTGAATCCTTGCATTAAGTTGATCCACAGAAAATACCATTCAATTGTAATGATGTCATTCCTAACAAATCCAATATGATCAACTATATACAAAATACACCACCTTACTGGTGGAAATACAACTATCAAACACACACATACACCCACAGATATCAGACTTGTAAATAATAATGTACGTATATGCAAGTCTATTCTAAAATCAATGAAGAACTTACTCTAATATTAGATGGTTTTTCTCCTCTCTGAACCATGGCCATGGCCTGGGCATAAATAAGAACAAAAAACCTGAATCAATACGCAAAAAACTTAACCAAGAGACTATAGAACACATCAGTAACCAGCAGCAATAATTAATCTTTAGTCAATAAATTGTTAACTGTATCATAATGTAAATCTGCAACTTGTAAAAGTAGGCCATCACCCTCTCTGTTTGTCTAGACAATAGAACACCAGTACCCTACCCCATTAACATCCCTAGTTGCATCACTAATTTATTATGCAAACAAGTGTTTATGATCAATGAAAAACATTTAATAGTAGCAACTTTTGCCAAAGAAGAGCCAGTTCTATTTTGGTGTATCGGGCTCTGTAAGTTTACAAATCTACCTGGCAGACAGCATTCTTTGACATGGAAACATACTCAAGGACGAGAAATCCGTTATCCAGAAGTAAATCAGAAGAATAAATTACCTCCATGTAAGACTTGGGGTGCAGTGGACCTGAGGGTTCAATAGGTGTGGCAGACAAGGAAGGTGAAGCTGCATATAAAAAATATAGGCATATAACAGTGATGTTTCTATTTCAAGACAAAAAAACAAAAAAACAAAAAAAAGAAACACAGACAGATCTTAAACTGCTAATGACAACCTGACTGCAAGCTAGAGTCCACCTTCCCATTAGAATATAGCTTCTGAAAAACATTCAAATGAATTTAGGGTTAAAATTCAGCAAGTAAAAGAGATCAGATACTAATAAACAAAAATATCATCTCAAGCCACACAAACGATATGAATTCTATAACCGCATTTAGCTCACCTTTGAACTCATGGCAGCAATTTGGTAGTCTTCTTGATCAACAGCACTAGTTCTTCCATATGTGGTGGCTAACAATTATTATTAAAGAATTCAGAAAATTCATTGGTAAGTCAAAATATTTCTGATATCTGAACTATCATTAGCAAATATATTTCATGGTGTTGATTCAATCATCTCCTACACCAACAAAGACGTTCTTCCACTTATGCTCAATAATTTTGAAGGGATTAGGGGCACCTATCAGCTAAACTCCTGAAAACTGAAATATCTTTTTAAATAATGCAAATGGAAATGGATTGGGCCTAGTGATCAAGAGAGCCTTAGAAAATCAAAAGGTTATGGGTTCAATGGTGGCCACCTATCTAGGAATTAATTTCCTACGGTTTCCTTGACTTACAAATGTTGTAGGGTTAGGAGCGTTGTCACATAAGAATATTCGAGGCACACATAAGCTGGTCCAGACACTCACGAATTTTTTTTTAAAAAAAGCGTATTGCATACCCCATGAACAAACCTAAATATTATACTCATCCAAGTAAGAAAGTGCAAAACTTACATATGTGTTTCAATAATTCCATTTTTCTTTATTTAAAAAAAAATCTTCTATCAGAGAGCTAGTCTGTAGTACCTTCCAATTTCTGAATGGCATTCAGCATCAACTTCATCTGCCCAAGCTGAGCATCCAACAAGTTGACACATTCCTCAAACTTCTTTTTCTCTGAAAATTATTTAAAAATCTTGTGTTACCAACTTGTCTGTTCAAACTAGACACAAAACTAGGAGACAAAAGAATATAGCTCGAACAACCATCATTTTTTGAATACAGCATCTCTTGACTTGCCCTTGCCACGTCAGATGCTGCCGCCGCTGCTGCTTTGGCAGCAGCCGCTGCTTCCTCGGCTGCACTTGGTTTTGAATTAATTTTCTCCTCAACGTCATCATCATCCAATACAACTTTGCGCACCCAAGATTTCAACCTTGGAATAACAGAATTCTAAAACAGAGAATAATTCATCAGATTTCACAGAAAATTCCCAAATACAGAGTAATTCATAGATGCACTCAGCGCTATCAATCAAATCTCAGTTAGAAGCAAAGCATTCGCATACCAGAATCTTCATATAACAGCAAGAACATACACATTCACAAAATTTATATGCAATACAAGGGTTACCTTAATTACTACAACTGTTCCAGCACCCGAGACGACCAGTATTCCTACAGCAAGAAGGGCATGAGACCAGTGGAATCTAGACCGCGTGATGGTACCCACTTGAGATCCACCAGCAGCAGCAGGAGAAACACCGGCAGCTGGTTGAAGAGATTGCTTAGAGGGCTGTGGCTGAACTGTGTTCACCTGTCCATCTGTTCATGAATAAGCACACAAACATAATTATTAATGAAAACACACAAATTCTCAATACATAACTTGACGAAGAGAGTTCTATTCCGATCCTCGGAGTAATCATCACCTTGACTCACAGTGGCTGTCTGTGCATTAGAAGGCGGGTCCTGTTTATAAATCCCCAACGACCAATGAACAAAGAGTAAACAGCAGTTAGAATCAGCATACATATAAGCAAAGGAATCGACGATAAATCAACAGTCTATAATACAATTCAATGCTAAGAGAATTGGCTTACGGGCACACGCCTGAAGGCTTCATCAATCTCCTCCTTCGTCAGACCTTTTCTTTCCAGAAACGATCTTCTGTAGACAACAGGAGAGCCTCTTACTCTAGGATGTTGAAGAAATTTCATAGCATTTTGCACTTGATCCTCTCTCATTGGTTCAGAATTCACGAACACAGATGGCGTAGAGGTTTGCTTCTCAACCTCCGCCCTCTCATCTCCACGATCCTCAATCACAGCTCGCGAAGGAGCTGGAGCTGAAACAAACACCAATCCTCAGCTACTAATTACCGAAGCTCGAGGTTTCCACTCAGTAATATCCTAGCAACAATGACCAAACCAACCACACAGAATCCATAGAAACCAAATTGAAAGAATAAAGAAGAGAATCAAACCTGAGTTCTTGGAGTTATTATCATCTGATGAAGAAGGAGGAGCCGATTGAGCTGCCGCCATAGTAGCCGCTTTCTTTAACTCTTGCGCATCAAATCTTTCCACCTAGAAAAACAGCTCCGAGAAGGATGAAAAGACGGCGGAGAAAGATGAAAGAAACCGAAAACTGAACCAAATGAAGAATTTGATCGAAGAAATTGAGAGAGGAAGAGGAAGATAACAGGGAGGAAATATCAGATGAAAGCTCCGCGTTGAAGCAGAGACGAAATTTACGCATTTCGAAGTTTTCAATTTTATTTATTTTGTAAAATTTGGGGGTCCAAAAGTAAGTACTGACCGAGGGGAAGTTTAAATAAATAGGCATTCTAAGTCAGCTAGGAATCCATAAAAGTTGATCGGATGAAAATTGTCTTTTTATATAAAAATGAAAGATAATTAATATAATAGGTATAGTTAGTTACGAAAAAAAAACAAAAATGTATTCGGCTACTCGTTGGATCAGGGAATGAGTTAGTGTAACTCATCCCAACCTAATCCAACTCCCCAAACACGCCCTAAAAAAGAAAATAGCCGACTAAATGTCATCTTACTCATGTCCCACAAGATGGAAGTTACACTCATATTTCAGGAGACCATATATATACATTTTACTAAACTCATCCAACCACATATTTGAATCTCAATAAAAAAAGTAAAAGGGTAAGAAATTAATTTTTTCCGACCGTCATATATTAAATTTATTATCCCTAAGAATATATTTGTGTTGCCAAAATAAAATAAGAACGGTATGATTTTTTGTGTTTGTGCCACTTAAAATTATTGCTGGATTTTTTCAAAATCATCTATTTATTTTTCTACTAATTATTTTTTATTCTTCTGCTACAACATTTTATCAAGTCTTTTTTTTTCTAGTCAATACTCATTATTTTATTTTTCCACCATTCTTCTCTTCGCTCCAAACACAAATAATCATTACCTTATAATAATTACTTTAAGCTAGAACACATTTTTAGTGTATTCTTTTCTTAATTCTCATTCCCTATAATTATTCACATTACCCTTGCTTCAAACCCGGTGACTATAGCGCTTTTAAAGAGTAATCATTTCATGATGATCATTTTATGTAATGGTCAGCTTATGACTAAAAATTACCATATTTTTATGGTCATATAGTTTTTGACATCAGAATTTGCAAATATGGAACTTTTTCATGAAAATGCACTTTCATATAAATCATACATAAATTGATGTGTAAATGCAATCGGCCATAAAAATGCTCTATTTCAACATTAATGAGTTGTATAGTCGAATCTCTTAGATAAGTAACCATTATGGATTGAAATCATAACATTTTAATTTCATATTGTCCTTCTAACTACTAGACTCGACTATGTTCAAGGGACATTGTCCAGTTTATGCGTAAAATAAAGAATCATGCTTTATTTATGGTACAAAAGCAGGGACACTCGTAGTTTTCATTCAAAAACCGTATCAAACAATCTTGTAATTCCAGAACAATGTGATATACAAAATGACAATGTCATCACTTACGTGTAAAAATATACATAACAATTCAACTTCATACACCAATACACAACGACAACTTAATCAAAAATGCAAACGAAACGAAACAAAATGACGCAGTCTAGTATCGAACAACCTCAAGAATCAGGAATTTACTTGGCCGCAGATAGCCATGTTTTTTAGTTGGTTCTAAACTAGAGAGCAATGATAGCTCCCTCGATGTGTAATCTTTTATCAAGCCTTAATACCTTTACTGTTTACAGGATGAGTATTGGAATCAAGAAGAGTCTCCAGTGATCTGGCCTTCCGGCTCCGAACTCTACCTGCTTCTTTCAACAGCTCAGACAACCTCCTCTTCTCATCGTCGACATCGGGATTGGCTGTCCCAAGCTTTTCCTCCCTCATGCCAACAACATACTCCAACATTTCAATTGCATCATCCAACCTGTATAAAGTCATGGGAGGAAAACTAGTCTATATGAAAAACATGTAGAGTTGCCCCATTTGTTGCTAAAACTTCAGTGATTTCTTATACTCTATTCTAAAAATGCAAACCATGAAGAGAAAACTTGAAGCAGAGTAAATCCCACAATAAGTTGGAAGTGTCATGATCAAAGTGATGCTTAGCGAAAAATAGGACTATGAGTCCTAATCATTTCTTAATGGAAATAACGAAATCGGTGGCACGATAATTCAATGGCTTGCATATGAAGATTTTCGTAGTTTTTCCAGAAAGAGATTACACAATGGACAACTTAAATTGCAGTGTACTGATCATTGTAACATAATCGAAGGATGGTTATATTACCTGCCAATCGCGTCGTATGTTCCAGCAAGGTTGCTGTAGACCCCGAGAGTATCGGGATGATAAGGTCCATATTCTTGCTCTAGTATACTTTTGGCTTCTTCAAATAACTCCACAGCTTCATTTATAGCGTATTTCTGAACACATGCAAGCCCCATTTGATTAAGGGCTATACCAAAGAAAGCAGATTTTTTTTCTCCGCTGTTGCGGAGCTTCGGAATCGCATTCTTGAAGGAGTCGTAAGATTCAGAATAGTTACCCAACATATAATATAAGACACCCATCTGGGCTTCAATTCCAGCAATGGTGTTTTGCTGTCCTGGGGCATCATTATATATCTTCAATGCCTTGTGTAATAATTTGACTGCTTGCTCAATTTCATTCATTGATTCATAAATGGCAGCAACATCTGTAAGACCGCTAGCAATCTCCTCCGGAGGGATCCCAGGGATAGGCTTTTCATAAATTCGAAGGGAATTTTCACAGTATGATACCGACTCCCTCATCTTTCCAGTCTTGTTGTACAAATCAGCCAGACGAACATAAACCGAACCAACTGCTGGATGGTTTTCTCCCTTGGTGGTTTTGAAAACAGTGAGGGCTTTCTGATAAGCAAAAACAGCCTCGTCGTAACGAGACAAGGATAAGTAAGAATCTCCAATACTGCAGTCAACCGCAGCCACGTCTGTATCTTGGCCGTTCGCCACCATGGCCATGCTGGCTAAAACTAGATGCTCGAGTGCAGCTTCGTGATCTCCTTTCGTTTCACATATGAGGCCCATAAGCCTCCTATCTGCAGCCTCCTCAAGAGATGCAGGACCAACATTCTTTTTGTGAATATCAAGAGCCATTTGACAAAACTTCTCGGCCTTATCAAACTGCAAGGCTTGCACATGAGCTTCAGCTAAATACCTATAGGTCTCACCAACTCTAGGATCTTCTTCTCCTAGGACTTGTTTCTGGACCTCTAACCCTGTTGTATAGCAAAGTAGAGAATTTTCCAGCTGGCCCAGCATTGCATAGGTATCACCTAACTGCATGTGGCCTGCAAATTTGGCCAGCGCATGCTCGTGGCCTTCCTCGATGGCAGGAATTTCAATGGAATGCTCCAGTAGAGGTAATGCCTCACTGTACTGGCCCAAACTGCAGTATATAGCAGCTGTGACGTGCAAACACATGACAAGTTCCAAGCTCGGTTTTCCATTCGCGGATAGTTCAAAAGATTTTGCAGCACGAAGAGCTAATAAAAGAGCTTTCTGCAGATTCTCCCCTGAAGAAACTAAATTTCTTGCTTGCTTAAGTAGAAAGGGTCCTAGATCAGGACTATCCATCATTGATTCATTGAAATCCTCAGTTCCGTTCTGCATTTTCGAGCCTTTCAAAGGCGAATCCTTCGGTTTCTTTGAGTGAGAAGCAACCGGACTTATTTTTTTCAAACTCTTTTCATTCTTTCTGCTAACAGGGGGTTTATCAGAAACACCCTTTCCCCTGGGACTTGATTTTGGAGACGCCTCGTGGTCCAAATGCAAGTGAGAAGCTTTTTTCCCAGCAGACAGACGTTTCGAGCTTCCGGCTTGGCTATTTTCTGCTTTGTCCTTCTTCGCTACAGATGGTGAATCTTTCACAGTATCAATAGGAAAATCATTTTCAACTCTATCTACAATGTCTTCTTCCTCCCTTATTATCTCTACCTCCCTCATCTCTCCTCCAACAAGATGATTCAGTTCAGAATCAATCCTAGATTCCTCACCATCAGATCCAAAGCTACGCCTTGAAGGAGACTGATCCGAACTTTGCATATCACATACATTTTCATAAAGCTTCTCGATAGAGGTATCGACCAAGCCATCAACAGGGAATTCAACATTAACACTCCCATGGCTCTGACGACTCAATCCGCTCCTCGGCGATTTTTCTCCATATGACTCTTCCATATGAGTTGAAGAACCGTTGTGTTTACTCACACCCCTTTCTTCATTAACTTCATCCATGACAATTCCCGGCATCTCAAGTATCCAAAAAACAGCAAGAACCCCAGAATCTAATTATTCAACAGCAAGAACCCCAGAATCTAATTATTCAACAGCAACAAAGCTCACAGAAAAGAAAAGAAAAAGAAAAAGAAACATACATAATCTGCACACCCAGAAAAGAGAACAATTCACATATATTTTCAATACAAATAGGATCCATTATAAAGGTGAAAATGATAACCATCCACAACACTGGATAACAAAGCAAAAATGGCTATCAAAGCAGCTCAATTACGTTAAAAGAAAACTTTCCAATCAAAGCCGTCGCATTAGATTCAAAATGTAAAATCAAGCACAATTCATCCATATTCGATGCGCAATTGTCGCAAATAAATTCACCCAACCAACAAAGGACTCATAATCAATAACTGATCAACCAAAGCAAACCCACAAACAACTTGCAGGCAATAAATGCAATAAAACAACAAAAAAACATATAATCAATTAACATACCAACAGAATTGGGTATGAAAGAAAACATAACAGATCAAAAAAAAATCACGAAAACAAACAAAATCCGCACCTCAAAAGAATCCCATGAAGGAGAAACACCTCAAGATTTCGTTCTGAGAAATAACAAAGCGGAAAAGAAAGACACGGAGAGAGAGCGAGAGAGCAATAAATCTATATATATCAATCTATATATATAGAGAGAGAGCGGAAGAAAATGGATCGAAAATTGGGGGGCAATGAAGAAATTAGTGTAATGAGAAACGATGAGAATTAAAGAAAGAGATATGAGCGCGACTTGTCGCCCACCGGGAGGCGGCCTGCAAAAGAAAGAGCGCGACCTCTCTCCCACCGGCGAGGTGCCTGCAACTGCCGATTTCGCATTTCTCTGTTCTCTAAAAACTTGTTTTTATTACATCCTCTTCTCTCTGCTGGAAAATTCAACGCGCCATTACCAATCTCTCGTGGCTGAAATGACGACTCTACCCTTCCCAGCTTTAACCCCTAAATACATTAGTTGTTTTTTTTTCCTTTTTTCTGAAATTTAGTTATAACAACTTTTTTTTAAAAAAATTTACATCAAAATATTTCTTAAATCGTTTGTTGCTTTTTATTATTATTTTTTTTTTCTAAAACTTAGATTTTTATTTTTCATTTTTTACTACTTTTAAAATGACAAGTATTCAAAGTCGAAATTTCTTCATTATAATATTATACATGTAATTCGATTTCAAAAAAAAAAAAAATGTTACACATGTTATTGAAACTTTGCTTTTTGGTATATTATTAGTTATTTTAGTTCAATGTTAATTAGTTAAATTCAAGGCTTATTGATTTTATATAAATTATATTAATAGTTTTGTTGGCTTGATTACTTTTTATGAATTAAAAGGGTGTTTAACTCAATAATAAAATGTATTTTTGAGTTTGGATTAGTGAAAAAGAAAAGAAAAAGAAAGAAGTGTTCATATATAATTAAATTAATAAATATAAAAGCTTATATATATATATATATATATATATATATAGTTATATATGTTATATTTTTTGGATTTGATTTGTATAATAAAAAAAATGAACAAACATTTCTAAAATAAATTTCATGCATAACACTTTTGTCTTCACGAGTACAAAGACAAAAAAGTTAATCTAAAAAAAAACTAAACTAAACTAAAAAGTTCACTCGCCTATCTGTCTCATTTTATAATTTTGACTCTATCAATTCATGTTGAAATAAGCCTAAACAACGGAAACAATGGCAAGAAACAAGCGAACCAATAAGAGCAAAAATGAGAGCGAATTGCAGAAAGATTAAAAATAGAGATAGAGAGGAACGAAAGAGAAATACTCAAGAATTAAGTGGTTTAGCTAAGATTAGCCTACGTTCACTGACAAAATAATTTAACCAATAATTTTCAATCAATAGTTTAGCTGATAGTCTTCAATTAGTTCGCTCATAGTTTTCAAACAATATAATGTACAATAGTATTCAATAAATGCTAGAAGTAAAATGGTGTACGTGTGTTTTATCGTGTTGAAAAACTCCTCTCCCTCTCTGAGCACATATCTAGTCTTGATTTTATCAATGCAGGTAACTTCGTATATCTGAAAAAGGAAATGAGTTTGCTCCCGAAGTAGAAAAGTGGGAAGTAAAGGGCTTTCACACTGGAAAGACCAAAGAAAAGAGGTTAAAAAAATAATAATAATAAATAGAAAGAAAGAAAGAAAATCTACTACAATTAAATTGATAAAAAAAAATATATATATATATAATTATAATTATAATTTAAAATTTAAAAGTTGTTATATACAATAAATACCCTATAATTTTGGCATTTTTTGTATCTATTGATTTATTTTCACTCTTGCATTTATGAAATGTGAAAAGTTACCCCATTTTATTTTCACATTTAAGTTTATGAAATGTTTAGTTGATCCATTTGGCCAAATGTCTTTGTCTATCTTAAAAATAAAAAAATAAAAAATAAAAAATCTTCATCTATGATTTTAGCTATTCAAATAGAACATTGACAATTATGTTCTACCAATTTTAAATATAACGAATGTGGTTTATGAATTTTGTAATTATTTTAAAAGTTTATATTATTAGATAAAATACACACTTTCATTAATTAAAGGTAAGGTAGATTTACAGCAACTTACCAAACTAGTCAAATCTAAAAAATAATTATAAATATATTCATTTTTAATGAGTATTATTTTATTTGTTTTTTTATAATAAAATCTTTATATTACAGTATTAATGATTAAATATACAAATATTCTAAAATTTAATTACATTCATAATTATTTTGTGAGAATATCATATCACACTTTTTCATATTTAATTTTAAATATTTGAAGTGATACGTTTTAGTCCACAATAGACAATAAGGTTAAATCGGTAAGACCAAAAGTATAGATTAGCTTTAGAAATAATTGAATGGGTCAGTGCCGCAGTGGTTTCATTATTTTGTGGTATTCTAGTTCAACGTCATCGTCACGGGTTTGATCCATGCAATCGTGTTGTTGTTAAATTCCGAAAGGTAAAGTGATAAAGGTTTGAAAATGGAAAGATTTAAACAAATCAAAATAATTTTAAAGCCAGAAATTGAGAGACCAAACTCGTAATTTAACTTAAACAGTTATCCAAGAAAATGCTTTTGTTTACACAATAGAGGCAATATACACTTACCATGTCGTTCACGCTTGTATTATCACTGTCGAGTGTGTGGGCAACACGAATACTAAAAAAAAAAAAAAAAAAAAAAAAAAATCGCATTCACGTGAGGTTGTAACTTGGCGTAGGTGGTCCTATCATTACTTAACTCAAAGGTTCTTTTCATTATTTACCCTCTCCACACCACCTTTAAAAAAAAGTATTATTAGCTACTTTCTTTAAAAAAATAATAAATAAAAAAAAAGAAAAAAAAGAGAGTACAATTAGATACTTAAATGATTAATTATTCACATACTTCATTAAATTTGTATAATGTTAGTTATTGTACTTGATTTGTCAACATTCAATACTCTATTCAACTATCAACTATCAAAATAGTTGTTAACAAGTTAATTTCATTATTTGGTAATAATCCAGTTTGATATCATATCATAGGTTCGATCATGTTTCTTTATGTAGAGTGACGAAGAAGATATGACTCGAGAGAGATACCTTATGAAATTTTTAAAAATGAAATTAAATTTTGCTATAAATAATTTTTTTTTTAAACTGTGCTATAATGATAATAGAGAGCTATGTGTCACGGTCTTGTTTGTCCAGTACGTGTTGCACATGGCCGCATGAACCTCTACACCTTTTTATCATGTTTTTATGTTATTTTGTTAATATTGCATGTTAGGGTAGTTTCCTTCATTTTTATTTAGGTGTTGACTTCTCGTGATTTTTCTATGCAAGAGTGTCACATCAATTATGGTCCAAAATGTACTATATGGGTATTAACTCTTGAAGCTTCCCTCCTATTAAGCTATTATATGATGAATGGAAGCTAGTTGTTGTGTCTCTTATTGCATCTTGTCATATACTTTTTAAAGACAAAACGTATTTCAAAACGTTCTTTCTCTCTCTTTCGAAAACCTTTCTCATGGCCTGTGGGGGAGGTTGGCCCTGTCGTGCCACCTGCTTGATTTTCGTTTGACTGACTTACTCATCGGATTAGAGCAGGTGTCTCACGATTACTTTACAACAACAACGAAGTTGGATCGTGACACTATGCACGTTAATAAATTCTCTTAACCCAAAGATGTACTAATCCATCTTAAAATGTGTGATATTTGTAGAAAAAATCTTTTAGATAGGGAGGAAGGGTATTTTGGAAAATAAGATTGGATGAACCTTTTGCAAGTGGTTATAGGCTGGAAGTTCATGGGATGGAGGGAAGACAATCATTAAAATAGTTATAAAAAGAATTTATAATTAATTAAATCCCATCAAAATAAAGAAAAAGTGAAATTCCAAATATATATTTAAGGGGAATGTACTATTATTAAATTCCCATTGAAGAAGTGGGAGGTGAGAAGATGAAGAGCCATCATAAAATAAAGGTTTGTGGTGATTAGGATGTGTGTCAAAGTGTGAAAAATAAATTTTATTCTCATCAATTAATTGGTAATGCTAATATATTTTAGGTTAAAATATTATTTTGGTGTACTGATTTTAGAGTTGGGTTATTTTATTATCTAAATTTTTAAAGTGTCTAATTTTAGTTTCTATGTTCTGTTGTTTGTCTAATTTTGATTTTTCGACTTTCAATTATTTAAATTTGGTCCATCTAATAGAAAGAGCTTAGGGAACAAATCCGAACATTTAAAAGTCTATGAACAAAAAATTGTCAAACAATAAAGTTCATCGACTAAAATAGAGCATTTAAAATTCAAGAACCAAAATTAATAAAATTCAAAATAGAAACGAAAATAATATTTTAACATTATTTTATAAATAGTCATTAACGCCATTATATTTATATTAAACCAATATTATAAAAAAAAATGTGACTATTTTTATTAATATCAATAATTATAGTAATTATTTTATTTTAAAAATAGTCTTATTTGTAATTATTTGGTAAATATGAGTAGTGTTTGTTAATTTTCTAAAGATTAATGATTAATATTAGTACTATTGTTGATGGAAAGAAATCCTACTATAAAATATAAGCCCTCATAATTATGAAAAATTATATGACCGGACGAATAATAAATGATAACAAAATAAAAAAGGTTTTAATTTTCATTATTTTTAGAAGAGAAATATTATTTTTGGACTTTAATGATATTTATTAATTAAAAATTATATATATATATGATTTCTAAAAAAAAAAAAAAAAAAAAAAAAAAATTTGTTTTCTTCTGATATGTAGAAAGCGTTCAAAGTGGCTTTTTACATTTGACAGGTAAAGTTTGTCCAAACTCCAAACAAAGTCACATGCCTTTCAGTTTGGTGGTACATACCATTTCTTGGTAGAATTAAAGTATCATTTTGTTGCATTTCATTTGGTTTTATTTCAATTTTCTTTCTTCTTTTTAAAAGTTAAATGATACATATGTATCATCCTAATCATCAATTTTGAAGTATATTAACTTTTTTTTTTTTTTTTTCTTCAAGTGCTGGCGCAGTTGGTTGAACGTTTGAGTTTAAAGGTATGCTCCCTCTCGATCCTAAGTTCCAGACCTATATGTGACATTAAGACATTAATTTGTAATATCCATCTCCTTTGATATCTCCTGGTCTCGATATAGTGTGAATATGTTTTTTTAGGAACTCGCGATTTCGCAGTTCTTAGATATATATACTCATGTTGTTGTGCTATTACTCTTTTGACATGTCATATAAAACTTCTAGTTCCACACATATTCATCAATTAATTTTCTAATTAAAAGTGTATTTTAACAAATCAAAAATGTTAATTGACAAGTTCAATAACCTATCATATATTGTCGTTACACAAACGTTGGGTTGCATTTAATAGCTCATTTGAACGATCAAACGTAGAAGGACTATATTTCTAAATTTAAATAATAAAAATACTAAAATATAAATAGTGGAAATTGAGAAAACATCCAAAGAAGAGGAGCAACGTCAACGTGTATGAGATGGAACAGATAGGGCGAGGGAGACGGATTTGACTAAACGCGGAACAAAGTATGGGGATAGACATTGGGCTCAATGGGCCCACTTTTCTCTATCCTCTTCTTAATTTTCATGTCGGTGGATTAAATAAGTCAGGCTGAAATTGGGCCCAATTTGTAAATAAAAGGCCTATACAATTATGAGTTCCTTTTATTGGGCCGGTGGCAGCCCAAGTTTTAACAAAATAGAACAAAAATATATTTGACAGCTGTGGGATTTGAACCCACGCCCTTGCGGACCAGAGCCTAAATCTGGCGCCTTAGACCACTCGGCCAAACTGTCTTGTTGAAACTTAATCTCATATTTATAAATTAATTATTTAATAACAACAATATATAGAATGATTTTGATTTTAACATTGCAAGTTTGAAGAATATGTTAAAAAAATAATTCAAATGTTTAATTCTTTTAAACCGGAAAAGAGTCGAAATAGTGTGGTAAATAGTTTATAGAGCGTTTTTCAGGTTGTATGTAGTTATTAAAAATGAACTTTCCAATATCTCCGTAAAAGTTTCATGTAAACGAGTTATTATTATAATTTTTTATTTATAACTATTTAAAATTACACTTTATTTTTAATTACTCAAAATAATTTCTTCATAAAATATTGAACCACTAATCGAGTGGATGCTAATATATCACTAATGCCAAATCAGTTATAGGCAAAGTCGGTTTGTATTTAGCCTAATAAAAAGCACGATTATTTAAAAACGTGTAAAGATTTATGAATAAAATAAATAAATATAAGAAAGACAAAATTCTGCTAAAGAAACCCTTGGAAGGTTGTGACGATTCCACGTTGTCAATGAATCATATTTAAACTGTGTTGAATTTTTGTTTGAATTATTTGACTGCTTTATTTAGTTAATAATTCGACAATGTATTTTCTTAATGATTAAGTTTTTTTTAATTCAAATTCCTTAAGAAAAAGTTATATAATTCACATTGGAATGACATATTGACAGCTAGAAAGTATATTAACACTGTCCCTTTCTTCTATACTTTTTTGATTTTATCTTTTTAAAATGATATGGCTTCTCTAAACCTGAGGCAATATGGTAATCTTTTAAGTTATAAACATTTTTTAAATTCAACTCTTCAACAACCCTATGCAACAACCCAACCTACAACTTGTTAACTATTGAGGCAAAAAGAAAAGCCATCCTTTGAGTAAAAATATAAAAGCAAATTTCATCCCTACTTCGTAATAACCAAATCATTTTTTCTTTGGTGTGTTTGGGGCAAAGGCAATGAAAATGATTATCAAAAAAATGAGAATTAGAAGAAGAATGAGAAAGGGTGATTAATTGTGTTTTGGGTTAAGAAAATGATTATAGTGAGAATGATTAATTGTGTTCGGGAGGAAAAGAATGATAATGAGAAAAATAAAATAATAAAAATGATGTGAGTGAAAAAGAGATACACGAAGAATAAAAAATTGTTAGGAGAAGAACATATAGTAAGGATGAGAATAATTAGATGATTTTGAAAAAACAAGATTATAAATGAATGATTCTTGATGGCCTAAAAACTAGGAATCATTTCCCTTCTAATTCTTCCCGTTATTAATGGTGGCCCAAACATTCCTGGATGTGGTTAGTGGGTAAAATTTCAGTCACACTTCAAAATATTATCATTTTAAAACCTCAACTTGTTTGCATAATAAAATTAATATTAATAAAGCTTTTGTATTTTTTAAGATTCGAGATCAACTCTTATTGGGTTAAATATACATAACACGTTTTTTTTTTTTTGAAAACAATGTGTATATAATTTGTTTTACTAAGGTTTACATTTTTTTAAAATATTTGTACAATATTTTGGGGAATACAAATGTAAGATTCTAAGTCAAAAATACATGTTTGATGATATGTTATGGAAAACTATTAAATTTTTTTTTTTTAATTCACTTCAAAAAGCCTCAAACTGACCTTGAGTGCTCAAAATTGTGCCATGTTCTTGAAAGCTGAAAATAAGATGCTTATGATGAAACATGTTTCATGGGAGCAGAGAAACAGAAGGCAGAAGCTACAAATATAAATATATAAAAAAATATAATATAAAATAAAAATAATCCAACAATTTTACAATTTGGTATCCAATTTATTGTAAGGTCAAAGCTAGCTATGCTATGATATATTCTGTACAGCATAAAAAAGAATAATCTTGGTTTTGCCAATTAATATGAAGTTCTCTCTTTTAATATCATGCAGAATCACGGGTACAAAGGTTGTAACCTGAGATAAGCGAACTAACAGCAAAAGCGACAAAGGCGAGGAAGGACATGCTAACCGAAGCGCTGGCCATCTGCGTGAACTCGTCCTTTCCCCAATTCGATTGCCAGTCGTCAACACGGGTTGCAGCCGATGAAGACGATGATATGAGAAGATACGCCAATACCTGCGAATATAATCATTAAAACCAGGTTTGCATCAACAAGCAGAGTAGTTAAGACTTGATGATTGAACATAGAAAAGGAAGAAAGACTTGATGATTGAACAGTAATTTCATCCTGATGATTTAGATATTTGAACAAACCAGAACCCTGAATGATCATCAATCATTAAAAGTAGAGATCAGCAGATCTTTCGAGTTCATCCCCACTTGAACGATTGTTTCAAATTTCATTAAAGAATTGTGTAGTATGAAAAGGATTCTCTATGCAATTTAGTGAGTTTCTATAGGATTTACATGTAACTATTTCGTATGAGAAAGTTTGTTTCATATTTCCTGTAAGAAAAAGTTCCTTCTAGCCTGAGTATGCTAGACATCAGGTTGTAGTACTGAGCTAAACAAGACCATAGAAACAAATTCATTGTAGCAAGCAGTAAAAATACATGGATACATATATCCAACAAGAGGTTAACTCAACTCGCATTATGTATGAATGGTAACCAAGAGTTGAACTCAACTCGCATTATGTATGAATGGTAACCAAGAGTTGAACTCAACTGACATTATCATAATCAAGTTAATAGGTTGAAACTCTCCTAAAACATAAACAAAAGATATTAAGCAATGCTGCAATATTCATTCAGACCCACACATTTGCATAACTAACCTGATCCATGAAGAAGTCAAAGTAATAACGGAAATGATTACGTATCATATGCTGCTTCTTGATAAGTGCATAGACAAGATCTAAAGTTTTAAATGTCGCGTACACAAACGCAATTATATTAACAGTGAGGCAGTACCTGTTGATAAACGAACTTAGTTAGATAATACAACACAGGAAAAAAAAAACATATAGACTATTAGAAAATAGCAAAAAAGAGAGAATCTCTAACCATTTAAACAGAATATAATAATATCCTATAAGGCATGAATAATTGATGTATTCTTGTCATACAAGGGAAGCTAAGGATAATGTCAGACAGGATTAATCACAAAAAGGCACGGAAATTATGCCAAAACCCAGATAGTAACATTGCTTCCATTACAATCCTTCACTCACAGTACAACACTTGAAATTGTCCCAAAAACCAACATGGAGAACTACAAACTTGTAACTCAAAGCAGCAAATGGCTCGAGAAAGGACATAAAGGTAGCTATGTCAGAGCCTCAGAACAAGAATTGAAAAGTTGTGGGGGCACGCAGTGCAGCGAAAGCATTCATTTGGACTATGCGAAAGCATTCATTTGGACTATGTAAATCATTTAGGTTGTGCTTGTTTTTTATAGAAAAGAGAGGAGTGGAGAGGAGAGGAGGAGTTAATGGTAGTTTGGAGTAATTAACTACTTGTTTGAGGATTGGTGTTAGCAGTGATTGGATAATTAATTACTTGTTTAGGGATTGAAGTTAGTAGTGGTCGAGTGATATGTTTGATGTGAAATTTGATAGAGTGATTTGATAAAGAGTTAGATGAATGATTAAGAATGATTGTTTACTACCAAATACAAGCGAATGTTTTTTAAGGAATAGAAATTTACTCCTCATTTTTCAACCAAAAACAAACATAGTCTAAGAACCAAAAACAAATAAGTTGGAACGAAGGTGACACCTCCATTCTAAACATGGTACTGGTCATTTAAAAAATGAGACGTACCTTGAAAAATTGAAGAGTGCATTTAAAGCACCTAATCATGTGATGGCAATATGATAGACTAGCAACAGAAGAATCTCAAAACCATTAATTGCAATAATTGTTCCAACCCCTGACTCTCCTTGGAAGTAAATTAATAGTATCCGTTGAATGGAAAGCTGATTGGTTTATGGTAACAACTTATGAGGTTCCATCGATCATGCTACAAGTTAAAGATTTTTTTTTTTAAATTAAACCAGGTCTGAAAATTGGGAGATTTAGACTCAAAACCTCAGGCCACAAATTTTGAAAAACAAAAGCAAGCTTATGGGTTTAATGTATGATAAGTACTTAGAAATTAATTTACTGCATTTACTTGAAAGATGTATCATGTAAGGTCGGGATGTTTGAGAATAGTATAAATTGACGCAAGACACTTGAGTTAAAATTTTGTTGGTACAAGTTGATTAACAATACATAAACAGTCGATGTTAATTGAACAATGAACTTAAAATAGTTACACCTGCACAGCTAAAACCCAGAGAATTGAACAAACGACACGGATAGCAATTCAGAAACAAAATAGAAAAATAAAAATGTATGAATTCCACAACAGCCAAAATCAACTACAACTACGATATTCTCTAGTGTAATACACTAAACTAGATTGCAATAAGAAGAAGAAGAAGAAAAACCTGTATTCCTTGTAACGATCAAAGGAGTCGCCGCTCCAACCCTGAGTTTTATCAGATGCCATAACCGAAAACGAAATCAAGCAAACTGCAACTTCACACACTCTAAAACCTAAAGCAGCCTTTGTCAACGCATCGTTTTTCGATCTTCTCGACGGCGGCGGCATTTGCTTCGGCGATCTTCCACCACCGTTACCGTTACCGCCGCCGCCACCCTCCTCCTCCCCGACTCCACCCGCAGCCGGCCCTACCTTGGTCACAGACTGCGGCACCTCCTCCTTCATTGCCCGATTAAACATAACCTTAGACGAAGTCGACCTATCTCCAGGAAAGTTCACGTACTCCGGCTGCTTCCGAGAGCCAGCATAGGGAGACGGAAGCGGCGAGAATTGAGAAGTCTTATCAACGACATCAACAACAACCATCGCCTTGGAGTTATCAGGAAACTTCTCCGGAGATTCGGCCGGAGAGGCATAAGGAGGCGTCTCCGGCGGGTCGCCGACGTCGGATCGGAGCGGCGAGTGGAAACGCAGCGGTGAGTGAGGAGATTCCATGTTACTGTGAACCGACGACTCCGAATTCCTCGATGACGACTTCTTCATGGATGAAGAACCGTTCGATCTTTGAGCTTTCAATTTCGTCTCAACCAATTCAGCTTCGAACTTCGACGGATTTTATTGAGAACTTTTGCGAGAAAAATTCGAGAAGAAGAAAAAAATATTATTAAAAAAAAAAAAAAAAAAAAAAAAAAGCTGTTTGGGAAGTCGGGAAAAAAAGAAAGAGAAAGCATACGACTTTAGTGGGACTCGTTTCTGCAACTTCGCATTAGTAAATTTGAAGCCGTGATTATTTTAATTAATTAATAATTAAGATTTATTTTCAGCTATTTTAAAATAGAAATTTAAAATAGTTTAATTAAAAAAAAAATGATGATTATTGGTAAGGGTGGGTGGTGCGATTTTATTGTTTAGAATAATATATTTCAATATCATGGTCACAAGTTCGATCCTATTTATAATCACTTCTCCAATTTGTATTAAAAAAAATAATTACAAAAAGTTATTTATAATAATTTTATAAAAATTCGAAACAAACGTTTCAAAGTTATGAATATCAAATATCAATCGAGTTAAGTTTGTTTTGGTGCATCCATTTTTTTTAGTATAATAAAAAATTAAAAACTCTAGTCATAGAATTTATAGTTAATATATTAAATTATCATCATTTAGAATAGTAATTAGTGTGTGAATTAAATGGATTGAAAGTAGTCAAGAGAAATTGATTAAAAATAATGAAAATTGAATTATTTTAAATATTTATGGGCTATATATTTTTTCTTTTATGTATAAAATATTTTAAAAAATTGATATAATTAATTTGTTATTTACAACAAAAATTTCAAATTAGTAGTAGGAAGTAATTTAACATTTGAATAATCGGAACGGGCTATTACATATAAAGAGTGTTTGTTTCGCGTTATTAACGAAATATTACAAACTAGCTTTTAACCACTCATTTTTAAACATGCACATCTCATCGAACTGTTTATTCACCCAAAATAATCACTTATTTTTATCACTTAAAATAATTTTTTATTTCTAAATCATTCATTTCAAATGATTATTTTATAACTTCAAAATAATCGCTCATTTTTATTCACATTCAAACAAGCTATTGTTTGTAGTCAATCTACAAAAATCGTCATCCAAACGAGTTATTAATTGCATCCAAACAAGCTATTAACTACAAGTTTCATGCAAAAATCATCATCCAAACGAGCTACGATTTACGTTTATAATAATTCAAAATAATGTATAATTAATAATTGGTTTATAATTACACGTGGTGGAATGTGAGTGGGGGAAAAAGGTTGTGAATAGTGAATTCTACCGTATTTTAGAGCCTCTCCGACAAAGTAAAGTGACTGCGATTCCTTTTCGTTTTTTCTGCTTAATTTCTAATCTTTAATCGAATACTTGAATGTGGCACTCTGTTTACCCCTCTTTTTACGACGTCGTTTTATCATAAATACGTTCAAAAAAAAAAAATAAATGAAATAAATATAGAAAATTTTAATATTACGCAGATATATTCTTTTCCTTCTAACTAGAAAGATAGTCATTTAAATAAGATATTATTTTATTCCGTGGACTATATATTATTCTTAATTGAGAATGATTGAGCAAATTATGCAAATTTCTCTATTATATTCTATTAACAATGCTATAGATTAATATTAAACACAAACTTAACCACAGTTTATGAAGTTAATTTTCCTTTTTAAAATATATATTATTTTCATTTCATATTTCAAATTTTGTTTTTTTTGTTTTTTTTTTTTTTTTTTAACTAAGCAACTATCTATTACAATACGATAATTTTACGAAATGTTGCTAGAACTCTAGAGGGGTTGTTTGTTTTGAGTGTTTATGGAGATTTTATAAACGAACTTTTATAATCACTCGTTAAAAACCTTATAGACACGAGCTATTATTACAATTTCTTCTCTATGATCACTCAAAATAACTCATCATTTCTAAACACTCAATATAAACACTCCACAATTTTACAAACAAACACCCCTTAAAACTCTTCTTGGTTGAATTATGATTCTAGCATGTTGTCCTCTTTCTCAAATTTTGGCGAAATTTGATTTTAAAATTGTTATTAATTTTATTAATGGTATTTTCCAAGATCTGACAGAACTCAATAATGTAATTGTTGACATTCGAGACTTAGTTTCCAAGTTTAGGCTTATTTTATTTTCCTTCTGTGGTAGGAATATCAATCAGGTTACTAACCTCCTTGCTAAAGCGCGTGAGGAAAAAAAAGGAAAAAAACCCACAATGAATTTGGAACGTCAACGATTTGGGGTAAGTGAAAGCGCGTGAACACCGCGAGTGAGTGGGGGAGAACACCGAGAGTAACCCGACCGTATTCACGCGCCGGGTTCGCAGCTTTAAACAACCCGGCGGTCCAAACGCCGGGTTATTTTACTTTCTGACCCGAAATGGTCCACCAAACGGGCCCTAAAGATGCTCTTAGATGTAATTTTATTAATATTTCTGTTGATCACGACCCTATATATTTTTTGAAGCGGAGAAATCTTCTAACAAAATTATTCAACCACACGATATTTAGTCATCAAGAAACCGAAGGAATTTCAATATCTTTTCTTAAGGGAATGGTTAGTTGAAATTTTAATGGTTTGAAAATTCAAGAAGAAATTAAGAAAAAGCAATGATTAAGAACATAATAACACAAAATAACAAATGAATAACAATATCTTTTTGGAAAAAAAAACATGAGTGTTTGGGCCAGGATTAATTGAAAGGAGAATGAGATCAAGAATGATTCTCGAGATTTGGGCCACCGATAATTATTCTCCCCATAATCATGTTACTCCAAAACTACATTTTTATTCTCATCATAACAATTTTTTATTCTTCTCATAACTATTTTTTACTCACATTATATACATATATCATTTTCTTTTTCCCAAACACAATTAATCAATCTCTAAACATTTCATTTATTCCATAATCATTCTCATTCACTTAGTCCCAAACATACTCTTGAAAAGGATTTTGCATGGCATTGATTGCAGAGTGGGATTTGATTATCATAAGCTGTAAAGTAACCTTGCAATGAATTGCTACACTAGGAAACAGAACACAGGCCAACATATAGTTTTATAAGAGCTGCAAATAATGATGGAAGCTAACCTTTTCTAGACCTTATTTTCAACTGCAAAAAGTTAAAGAAAAAAAGAAAAACTATATAAATTTCATTCACACCTTCAAGAAAAGCAAAGAAAAAGCAAAGAAAGATTCCAATTTGAAACACCTAACTTTATTATCCCTCCCTTCTTTTTATTTGCTGCTCAATAGCATACAAATTTGAAAGTATTTCATGAAGTAGACACTGCACAAGTACTAGCTCTATCGTATTTACTTTTATCTGCGAGTGCCCATATCATCTTACGCAACACCTCGACTATTAAAAAGAGACATACTGCATGACCCTATATTATTTGGATGTTAAAGAAACTATAAGAAATTATTTCTTAGACAGGTCACGAATATGGATTAAACCCGTAAACTCTTAAATCGGCAGAGTCTCTTTGACCATTAAGTCAATCCATGATGATTCGTTTCTCCGATAATATAAAGACAAAACTTTGTATTCTTATGCAGTGGGCCTTCCTTCCTTACCCACTTTCTTAGAATATACTTAACACAGCCAAGAAAAGCATCCTTCTATCTCTCTCCTTGAGAGTAAGCATTTCTTTCTGATCAACAAAAAGGAACAACCACTACCAATGCCTTTTCTACTTTAAGTCTACTGTTTACTTTTCATTCCTAATCAACCATAACCTTTTCTCTTTTTTACAATAATCACCCCCCAACTCTTTGTAATTTAGTAATGAATTCAAAAGCTTCCCAAAACAAAAGTTGGGTGTTTTTGTTTGTATAATATCTAATTAAAAGTGTCCAAGGGGTGACATAGTGGAGGAAGGTTTGGGCTTTAAAGGTGTGCTCTCTTAAGGTAAATTTACTAGTAAAATTAATTTGTAGACACCTTCCATGTCTCCATTTCTTCGTTGTCTCCCGGTGCCAGGCATAGGAATCGGCGTGGTTACCTCGGGTATAGTGAAACAAAATTTCAATTTACCAGTTTCATAAAAAAAAAAAAAAAAAAAAAAAACTAATAAGAAGCAACAGCTATAGTTTCACAGCTTTATTGAATATTCAGTATTGTAAAAAGCTATGTTCTATATTTCATATATTATTGACTAGATGTCAAACATGTTCACAGGCAAACAACAGGATGCTCACAAAAACTCTTCCAGAATCACACCATTATATGCTAAATCATTAAAAAAAAATGATATATACCTCAGGGGAAGATGGAGTTGTAAATATACTAGACATTTTTAAAGACCAAAATTTTTCCTGAAAGAAGAAATGCAAGGGGGAGATACATAGCTGGAAGAGTCGTCTTTGCCCGAACCTTTCGTCACTGATGCTAGAACTTTCTTCCTATTGTCAAGGCAGACACTGCCACTCTTTCAATTCAAGAAGGAAATCGAACTAAGTTGCGAGGCATGAATCGAGCTTACTTCACTCTGGTAACTTCAAGCGGTTGAAGAGTACAAGAAAACTTTGCTCAGGAACAACGTAGAGGAACCCGAGATCTGCACCTTTGACATACGGCCCAATACCCTGTAGAATTCAAGATGAAATCAAATGTACCGATACAAGTAATATGGTTCTTATTCGTAATGAAGTTCTTATCGGTTGAATTACCCTGCCATTTAGTTGGAGAAGTTCTCCGTCAACCCATTGTGGATTTCGGAATCCGAATTCAGCTATTCTTCCTTGACCTTTATAACTTGCAGCCTGTATACACAAGATTTATGAATCAGTCTAATTTAAACGTACACAAGAAAGCCTTCTCAACAAGTCTTCTTTTGAGCCACCTAGTAACAAGCCCACATTTGAATTTAAACTACTTATAAACTGTTTAGCGCTAATTTTCTAAGTGTTATTTCTGAAAATTATTTTCTAAACGAATATTTTTAAGTTATTTTTTCTTGTTCATTCAAGAACGTATACTTCTTATTGTTACATTTCCAACTACTAATTCAATATTATCAACGTTCTATACAATATACATGAGTTGGTAGTTTGGAAAACGACAGAAAAAAAAAAAAACATGATAACAGTAATCAAGAAAAATGCTATTTCTCATTTGTCAAGTTATTCTCCAATTCAGTTGTTCTTTACCAAAATCCTGTTAATTGACTTATGTTTTAAGTTTATTATTTTTTTTGTAAAAAGAAGTAAACATGATTTTCAAATAGCCTCCCACATTTTTCTGAATCTCTTAATAACATTCAAGTAAAATCCATAACACAAATACAAAGCTCTCAAGAGATGGTTATGATTATGCTTCATGACAAGAGCTAAGTAGAAAGAACATAAGGCATATACCACTCCGAGTTCATCAGGATACAATCCACGGTTGGCAGAGCGGCTTCCTCTACCAATTTTAGCCCGAAAAGTGACCTAATTTTATTAAAAACATCAGATCTAGAATATCACTGCTTATCAAGATACGGAAACGGAAAACTCACACCGAACCAGTAAAATCATAAGAATATTAGAAGTCAATTTAAACCTGGCCAGCAGGAACATTAAGATCACCAGTCAGCTTTACTGCCTCTACATACTCAAAGAACTCCATATCTGAAGTCTTGTCGTTGTCACCAACATCATTCCAATGTCCGAATTTTCGCCTCAACTGCACCACCTCAGTGCCATAAGGGCCGAATGCACCAACGTAGAGACCTGGTCAACAACAAATGTTATAACCGTCTAGACATGAGGATGCAACTAATTTCAAATCAAGAACAATAGGCTCACCATCAAATGGATCTAGGTCTCCTTTCAATGTAGTAACCCGATTGAAAGTAGTATACTCAGATAGTTTACTCCGCTTCTGTGCTTGACTGACAGCCAGTTTGACTATCTCGCGAGCATTTCTTGAAATCTAGAATGAAGTGGTTCAGTGATTTTACAATAAAAAATGAAATAATACTAAATAGGAGCCACAGGCCATTGTGAAGAAGATTAAGAAGCTTCTTTGTTTTATCCATAAGTACCTTAACCTAAAGTCAACAGTAACAAACTATATAGCCAATAATGTCAATTCCCCCTTCAGGAGCACAAAACAGTTAAAATCTATGAAATATCAAAAATACTATTTGATTAGGAATCACACTATCACCTACACCAAGTTTATCTTTTATGTCAGTCAGATTAGTCAATCTATGAAATTTATTTTGCTTCATATAAAATGAAACAGCAATTACTGAACCCAATGCTTCAAATATCAACCTCACCTTTGGAGAAACCTTATCAACACCCCAAAATGCCTTGGCAACATCAGCTGGCATAAGCTCAGATACACCTTGGGCTGCTAAAGCTGCCACTTTGACCTTAGATACTTTATTTTCGGCGGCATCGAGATCTAGGCCTCTCCCAGGAATATGCAACACAAAAGAATCTCTACCCATATCCTTGATATTAGCTGGATGACGTAAAAACTCATCCTTAGTAGGAGCCTCTTCACTGCTATGTACAACCCCGCCAATATAAAGCTTCATATCCAAATCCTTTTCATCGTCACTGGTATCACTTTTCTCTCCTAAAGAAACCGCCTCGGGCTGAATGTCATCTAAACTATCCATTTCATTATCAGAATTCCCACCAGTCCCTGTTTTCTCATTATCTTCTTGCATCAATTGCTTTACAGAGTTAGCGTCCTCTATGACTTCCTCGGGAGCATTGATATTCATTACTTTAACTTTCAAACCTGGAATTTTATCTTTCAAAAAATTTATCACACCCTTTATTCCCTCCTCGGTAGCTCCTTCCACATTAATGCCCTTCTCCTCGCTTTGCTCTTTCGCGCCTTCATTCTCAGGAATGTCTACAACAGTTCGATTCTTGACTTCAGATGTGGAGGGGATGTTTGAAGGTTCTGATGGTGGACTTGTTGAGACTGTTGAATTTCCTTTGGATCGTTGCAAGTACACTACCTGCAACAGATACGTATTAAAATAATCTCTAGTTAAATATCAGATATTGGTTAAGACAATAACATCACTTCTATTTTAGGAAAAAAATTATACATATATAATGTCTTTTGTTAGCTCACAGTATGCCTGTACCTAATAAAAGAAAACGTGACCTGCATTTCCCATGATGCAATAAAGCTAACGATGTTGAACTTATGAATTATAAATGGAGATTAAGCATTAAATTATGGGACAAACAAAAACTAACTCCTTAACAAACTGAAAACCCTTGAGCTCCAGTTCTAGAAGCAAAACCTCAGTGCAAGTTTATTTATGTTATGTGTATATTTATATATATAATTTTGAAAAGCGAGAAATCGAAGCTTCGCTCAATATAACCGGGGTAACCATGCCTGAAAGTGTATTTATGTTATATTCAATTGAACACGGAAAACAAATATCAAATATAACAAAGTACCATAAGCACATTTTAATACTATCCGAGTGTAAAATTAGCATAGGCATCACTTAAATTATCCAATAACTCGAAAGTTAATCGACATTATTGAACCTAAAATATAAGCTTCATATGAATACTGCAACTTACTTTGCCAGAATCTCAAATGTGAAAGTATTGATGAAAAAGCTACGTATGATAGATATGATTCAACAAGTTATCAGGGAAAAAAAAAGGTTAATAATTTTCCAAGTGAGGATTCAGTATAGCACCTGCATGACATATCCCTCTTCATCATCTTTGACAACAAAAATCTCAAACAGTGGAGTTCCCGGCGATGCAGTTACCAACTGTCTGTGACATACAATAATTATAAATGAGAGTTTCCTAAATAGTAAATAATAAAGGCATTTTCACAAAGGAGACAAGATCTTACCTTGGACTGTAACCTCTCCCGACAAATTTGCCAACTCCAGGAGTTATACGTATTAATCTGCCAAAGGGATCACCTGAATCTTGAGAGTACCCCACCCACCAGCCCACCTGCTCAAAAATGGTTCAGACTTCAGAGAATGTTTTACAAAATTTCAAATTGATTTCAGCAAATATCATGTCCTAGTCAAAAGACTCTATGGTAGTATTGAGAAAAGCCAATAAGGTCATGTTGATGGATCATATAGAAAGCAAATCCGGTGGTGGCGAGAAGAAAAAGAAAACGTTGATTCTGAAATACCACGAGAAACAGTAAACTGGTTCAACTTCAAATTAAGATCCAACTTCGCTTGTTTTTCACATGATAAGTTTATAACTAAAAACAACTTCAGTAGTAGCATGCAGCAATTATTGGCAACAAACTAAGGAAGATAGGCGGGAAAAAGCATCCTGATTCAGTAGAATGAGATAACGGTGATTGAGAAATTATAATATTTAGGGGTAAAATCCTGCAAAATTACCAATCCACTTCCGGTGCATTTACACAACATTGATGCATCTTGGTATCTCTCCTCTTCTATTGCACTCTGCAATTGCATAAAGAAAGTTACATTATGAAGTGACTATAAATTTGACAATCTTGGTAAGTAATATAAATTTAATTTTGACCTTCAACTGAGACATGATTTCAGCAACACTATCCTTTTGTGTAGTTTCAGCAATAGCCAGTTTCAATTTTACAGCTTCTTCAAAATCTTCTTTCTCCACAGCCTCTTCAAGTTGAAACTGTAAAACGCCATTTAGAACTCATGAGCAAAACAAGTGTAACAAAAAACAAACCAAATAAATGGTTGTATGAAATGGAAGAAAAGTACTGAGAAAGTGATAATAAACACACAGAATTACATGGTCCACTAACAATGTCTAAGCTACATTCACGAGCAGAGAGGAGAACGAATTTATTAGAGAAGAGCGAATGTTGATCAAAGAGAGGCAAGATCCCTCTGCTCGCTTACCCGACAGTGAAACCCCGAGTAAATAGTCGTGGACATCATCGTTCAAGAAATATCTCAACAATATTAAGCATAATGAAAGAAACGCATAAGTGAAAAAGTAAGTATACACGTAAAAACTATTGTTTCAACTACAACCCACAAACATATTTTTTTTAATTACCCAGTTGAGTTGTGAATATGGAAAGCAAAAATGGGTTGAAAAGACAACTGAAAAAAGAAAAAAAAAATTAATTCAACAAACACACTAGTGAAAGATAACAAAATCCCATAACCCCAAACTTCCATTATGAAACAAAATCAACTCCAATCATCACAACAATCAAAGAACAATATCCCACTAGACAAAATCCAGAACCATACCAAATAATAACAGAAAGAATTGCACCTTAAGAACAGAGGCAAAGCTCTCAGCCTGTTCCATTTCAGAGAAATAGCGACTCCACCTAGTCCAATCCCAATCCAAAGAAGAAGAAGAAGAAGAAGAAGAAGAGATACCATTACTGCAACTGCCGCTGCTACGATTGCCATTTCCACTGCAACGACAATACAAGTTAGAATTTCTGGAATTCCTGGTTGAAGTAATCGAAAGCTTGCCCTGATTCTGAAAAGTGAAACCCCAACTCAAAATCAGCTTCGAATCATTAGATTTCTTGGCGGATAAATCGAAGCAACAAAAGGGTCTGAAATTAAGAATGGGTATCGCTTGGCCAGCAACCCCCATCTCAAATCGTTCGCTGTCTTTGGCTCTCTCGATCGATTGTTGTTCTTGCGGTTGGTTTGAGAGAAAGAAGAGTGTGTGTGTGATTTTGATGAAAGGATAGAATCCTGCTACATCTCTCGGATAACTTTTTAGCCTATTTAGAAGAAGCGAGGCCCATCAAATTTTTGTAGGCTTTCTTACATTTATTGTTCCCCATGAAGAGAAACAGCTCTTGTGAAATGTAATGCCACGACCACCGGACCAAAAGGGAAAGAAATCAAATAAAATGTTCCTTTTTGGTGGTTGGTTTGGTTTAAATCTTTTTCGTATTATTATTACTTTTATTTATTTACGTTTTTTTTAATACAAATCGGAGAGAATACCTCAAACCATTCTCAGAGGGCACTATTTGCCCTCAAATATAAATGGAAAGTTAAATACTTATTTTTATGATTGAACCTGTAAATACAAATTTTTATGTCCAACTCGTCCAAGTAATGAAACTATTGTGCCATCAAATTTTTTGAAAAAAAATTCGTCAAATTAAAATTATGACTTATATGGATATTGAATCAATCGTCTTTTTTAGAATAGATAAATCATACTATACTCGAGGTGATCATGTTTGTCCCTAGGCCAGCCATCGGGAGACATCAAAGAAAGATATGTCTCGAATCTGGGATATTGAACGGAACATTACTTTAAAACTCAATTCATCAATCAACTACGTCATGCATTAGGGCGGTTTGAATTAGGTCATCTACAATAATCTTTTAACTTTTGTTCATATTTGTTTTTATTTATTTATTTTATTTTGAGAAATTTAATATTTAAAAAGAGAATGTGAATCTGCCGTATTTAAATTAGAGATATACGCCAACTATAGAAAGCTAATCCCATTCTAACATTTCTTAATCAAAGTATACATTTATTAAATTATAATCTTACATTTCCCAATTTTTAATCTAAGTCTCTATCATATGTAAAAAAAGAAAAAAAAAAAGACACTATTTTTTTTCTTTCATTTTTATTATTTTTTTAATTAAGACAAAGTCACTTCACCCATTGTTTTAAACAAATCATTTCGACTTTACCAAAAAATAAATAATAATAAATAAGGCTTTTAAGGTCAACCAGGGTAATAAATTCAATATATTTGTGTTTTGATTAAGAAATTATACCTCAATTTTTTTTTTTTAAATTTTTAACTCAATGTTTAAACAATGGTTTAATTCAAAATTTAAACATAATTGTTTTCCTTTATTTATAATTTAAAATATTAAACATTTGTCTAAGCTCGAACAACATCTTGTAAAACATTTGTTGCACGACATTTTCTTAGTTCTACAAAAATTAGAAAGGAAATATTCGAATCCATAACTTCTAGTTATAGAGAACATAAATGGATCGATGATCTTTTATCATCTTTCATTGTTCGATAAAAAATGTATGATTTTATACCAATTTCAACTTATTTAAGCATTTGCAAACAAAAGCTATAACTCAACCATATATATAAGTTATGTTTTTTTTTTATCATTAAAGAGACATAAATTCTAATCACCGTTAACCTAAACTAATCAAGTCTAACATCTTGACAAATTTAGTTGCTGATGTAAGAATATCGTAAGTTATAATTAAAATAATCAAAAGAGTAAAAAACACGTTGGTTTCGTTGTTTGATGGTAATCCAGTTCAACACTCACGTCACATATTCGATCATGAAAATCGGTACTTGATTTTCATATATTTGAGAGCGGTTATACCTTGTATATAGGGTTTGTAGTTCTCTCGTGCTACTTTGTGCTTAAAAAAAAACATGTGGATATAATTTTAATTTAATACTCATCTTTTGAAATAAAAATATATGGCAAGTGATCAAGATAAGTAAACGAATATTTTCCAACCAATGCTCTTTGGCTGAATCAGAAGTATGATGCACTGTTTCAACATTTTTAGCAAAGTTTATCTTAATAAGACTCGTGGAATATTTTTCCCCAAAAAAGGTAGTAAACAAAGTTGTACGATAGAACCCATACTTTTTAGATTCAAATAAAAATCTAAAATCATTTTCAAATTAAATCAATTTTAAAAAACAAATCTACAAAACACAAATAAATATATCTTCAACAATAAACGAATTAATTATCTCCAATATGAAATTCGAGAATGATATACTAAATAAGTGGTAAAATTGAGTATAAATCATAACATATTCTATACTAATTTATGAACTCAACCTAGTTTTAGTTGTTTCTAACTTATGATTATTATATGTTGTTTCCTGAAATTAAAATTTTGTCTATTGCGATTCAAATTCTTTTATCTCAAACTTTATTTATTTTTTTTTTTAATAATTTAATAAAAATAATTTTGGGGTGAAGACGAGAAAACCAT
This sequence comes from Cyclanthera cordifolia, assembly GCA_037832605.1. Taxonomy (NCBI): domain Eukaryota; kingdom Viridiplantae; phylum Streptophyta; class Magnoliopsida; order Cucurbitales; family Cucurbitaceae; genus Cyclanthera; species Cyclanthera cordifolia. Next base: position 12,953,287 of record JBBMEG010000009.1, on the reverse strand, counting down.
TGATATATGTCAAGTTCTTTTTGACGTAACAAAGCTGTTAAATAGCGAATAGTAAAAGATTTTCGCCCGGAGGCAATGAAAGTACTGGAAGCACCTTTTACAATGATATTTGACCGCCAACAAGCAGCAAAGGAAACCGTAAAATGCTCGTTTTAGTACTTTATTGGACATCAGTTCCAACCCAATCAATGTAAAATTGAGAATATTGGTCTAGTTATCAGTTTGACACAAAAACGACAAAAATCGAACCGAAATCACCCTTAGAAAACGGAATGATTTGAGAATATTATGAAGTACCTGTTTAAAGATTGATATTTTAGAAAAAAGAGAGTTTGCAAAAAAAAAAACTTTTTAGAAATTTGTGTTTAATTGTGTTTAAGAGAGAAGATATTTATTTTAAATGAATTTTGAAATAAAATTTGATGATAGGTTGAAAAAAGGTTAAGAAGAAGTTAAAGATTTTCTTCCAAATCCAATCACCTCCTAGAAAATGATTCATATGTGGTTTAGTTTTAAATTATATTTTATTCTCCTAAATTTTGTATATAATATACAATATTATTTAACAAAAAGAATATGAATACATCATGGTATTATCAACCTAACTTGATATTCAATCTATTACAATATATTACATATGATTTCAATTACTTGGTGATGTAGGATTTTTCCTTTCAAATTATTTATGAATAATTGCATGGGATTTTTTTTTAATAAATAATTAGATATGCCAGCAAGAAGTCATATATTATTTAATATATATATATATATATATATATAAGAGGAAGGATGTCGGTCACCACATTTGTTTGTTGCGGCTCCTCCTCCACTTGATCAATGCCACATTGCTGGTGGAGAATGGAATGTGCAAACGAACCAGACATTTTGCCATAATTTATGACCCTACCTGGAGAAACAAGCGCAACAGACAAATTATGTGAATTATCGACTCATATTTCTACGCCACTCTTATCTTCCCCATGTTGAACTATTCAATGGGAAGATATGAGGGAGAGAGAGAATAATTATCGATATTTATAGTGAAAAATTATTAACTAAATTTGGAAAATAAATTACATGTATTGAGAACAATATACTGACAAGGAATGAAAAAGTGGTTATGTTCAGAATTTAAAAGAGGTTACGAGGGAATAGAATAATATATAGAGGAATGAAAATATGGTAATTGGAGAATTTATAAAAGGTTGGGAGAGAAAAGGAAAAGGAAAATGAATATTAATTAGGGAAAAATGTTGCTGGTGGCTCAAAATAGATAAAAAAAATCATTAAACCAAATACCTTCCCGTGTCTATAAAACAAGTGTAATAGCGCCCGTAACCCAAGAATGAGATGAGGTCTTGGAATCCAGCATTCTCCTACATCCCCTACAACTCGGCCACGACCATATTAACTACTTGCTTTTAAGCGCTTCTAAGAGTGAAGACTATCTCCACAAACTAACACGGGTCCTTTCAACATCTTTTGTCCTCGCTCACATTCATCTTAAGAAAATTTTTAGGAGGCCACCCAATCTAGGACTACTTCAAACTAAGTGCGCTCAACTATAAAGTTTCTTCAATTGAGCCATCGAAAAGGAAGGTGCACCTTGTTGGTATAGCTAGTACAAATCAACTCTTTTAAGTCTTTCTTAAACTATATCTTCCAAGATCCATCTCATTTGAATGTGGACTCTGTTCATTCATGTATCTCTCCTAACCGCGGGCGTTACAACAAGCCTTCTCAGAATATTCTTTATCCCTTGAGATGACATCAGTCTTGTTACCCCACAGTAAGAAACTGCGATAAACCAGAGAATTGGGTGAGAAACAACAATCGACAATTGGAACAGTTAACACCAACCTGTCAAAACAGAAGATTCTGGAGTGGGGATTGCAAGATATTCTTCTGCAAACAGCACGTGATCAATCTCCCTTCACAGACGGCTGAATAATCCAGTGAGATCTAAAATTGATTTCAACGAACATGAATACAGATAAAAATAAAAACTAAATACAGGAAAGATTGAGGTTTGCACTTTTGCAAGAACGTGGGCATGTATTAGATTCCTTGGATACAAAAATCAAACGTTTGAGCTTTACTATTACATGATTGCCAGGATTTGCAAATGGCAAGATGTAGGAGCTTTTACAACAGAAGTTAAAAGTAGTCAAAATACCAAGGGAGAAAAACACACCCAACTGCCTAGAGTTGTGATGTGGAATGACTCAAAGACATGGGTCGAACGGGAGATCGTCCTGATATCGTTTGATCGTGGGCAGACACATTCTCAGCAGCTTCCAAAGCACTTGCAGACTCTAAATCAGTGTGTGAGCCAGCATTTTCTGTGCGAATTGGTCGAAGCAAACCCTGCAATCTCACCAGATAACTTTGGCTAAGAGGATTAGATCCCACGTAACGGTTGGCCGTAACAACACTTGCAGAAGGTCGATAGGTGTCGGACCCGAGATTAGATAAAGCACTGAGGTCAAGATTTGGGAAGACCGAGCAACGACATCGAGGGCATTTCACATTCAATCGAAGCCACTCATCTATACATCCCACGTGAAAATTATGAGCACATGGAAGGCCACGGACCTGCACCAATAAAGAATGCTTGCAACTTCATTTTTGATAATTCACCAACAAATGTTACCAACCTCCCAATCTATAGGGTCCCAAGAAAGAGCATGATAAAAAGCAGTACAATACAAATAATAAATCAACGACAGTAGTTATGTTTTTACACCTAAAGCTTTCCAAACATCTGTACCAGAAACGGCAAAGCATGTAAAGTAAATTACCTCATTCCCGACATGGAACTCTTCTAAGCAGATAGGACATTCGCTGCAATCTGTTGGAACAGCCTTTAACCTGAATTTGGGAAGTTCCTCAATAAGTGCCTCCACAGCTTCCCTCTGTTAAAGCATCAATAAATAGTTTGACCATCAGAATTTAAAACAAAAGATTTTAACCATAAATTTGGACCCATAAAACGTCTTTACAAAGCAGACAAATTTCTTTAAGATTTAGAAAAAAATTCTCATGAAATGCTTGAAAGTTGAGAACTCTTAGATATGGAGCCCTCTTCGCAAAAAACTTTATCACACACAATGCATTAACGTCATGCCAATGAACTTCCCACACACTTTTGAACTAACAATTTGTACAACCACTGGGAAGAAAAAAATAGTAAGAACAGCACAAACTACTCTTAAGACTCGAGAATATTAACAACAAAATGCCAACTCAAGCTCTAATAGACTTCAGGTACCTGAGCTGGAGTCAGGTAAAGTCCAGGATGGGGATGGTATATAGCAGCATCTTGGCCCATTACCCTTGTTTCTATTCCTGCAGCTTCAAAAGCCCAATCAGGTACTCGGATCATGTCAACCAAGACCTGTAATATAAAAAATAAAAAATGTCGGCGATATCAGTTTCATCTAATATAGTAAGGAATTGAACTACAAACTAAAAACCTACAGAGAAAAAGAAAGAATCAATCCACCGCGTATTTGCATTTGTAAGAACCATAAAGAATGAATAATTTAATTGAAATCAGAGAATATATGGTAGAGAAAAAAAAAAGGAAAAGAAAAGACACATAAATGTGACCGAGAACATAAGGTATAGAATTGATAATGTACGCGTCTTTTACATTACAAAACTTTTGATGCAAGAAGCTTAATTGCTTACCCCATATTCTGATACAGGGATCCCTTGTTGCGCCCGAAACAAAAGTGCTTGTCTACGAGTTACCCACTACGAGAAGGTTTCAAAGATAACTACGTGAATTTCATGTAGAAAATATAAATACAGAAAAACATTAGAGAACTTTCAACAAGAACTCGTAGAAGAAGGTAAGAATCTTGCATAAAAACAACTGATAGCTGAGCTACAAATTATTGGCGAGTATTAAACAAACCCATTAGAACTGAGTCAACTGACCTTTCCCAATGACATGCAAGCAATGCATACGAGAGCACAGTAGCTAAAGAGTAACCAAATTAGGAATCCCCATTTTTGACCTTGCTCAGGAAGCTGACACATTCAAACCAATAACTCCATGAACATTTATAAAAGGGAAAAAGCTAGGTTTGGAATCTAGTTTGAGTTTGGTCCCTACGTTTCAAAAATGAATACTTTTATCCTTTGATATTTCAATAATGCTCACTTTAGGTTTCTACGTTTGACACTTTCACCCCTAACATTTTAATAATGCTCACTTTTGGTCCTAGGTTTGGAGTTTAGTTTTAGTTTGGTCCATATCTTTCAAAATTGAACACTTATTGTTATACCCCTGACATTTCAATAATGCTCACTTTTAGTCGGTGTGTTTTTTATTTTAGTTTCATACCTATTTTCTTTTAAAAATTAAATTCGCATCGAAATTAAAATAATTATTTCATCAATATATTAATATTTAAAATTAGTCTAATCATCATTTTAGTCAACATTACATTACGTAACTAATGTTTTTGTTATCTCAATGACTATGATTGAACATTATTGAAATAACAAAATCATTAAATATATAACATAATCTTGGCTAGACTAACTTTAAAGTTCAATAAATTGATTATTGTACTTTTGACGTCAATTTAGTTTTTTTTTAAATAATAAATATAAAAATAAACTAAAAAAGATATTGGAATAAAAGTACTGTCATGGGTAAAAGTGATCAATTTTGAAACCTAGGGCCCAAGCTAAAACTAGAGACCGAAAGTGAACATTATTGAAATGTAAGGGATAGAAGTGTTCAATTTTAAAATATAGAGATCAAACTAAAACTAAACTCCAATCCCAGGGACTAAAAAAATAATTTTCTATGAAGACTTTTAATTATTGTAAAAAGGGTATGATGACTCTGGTGGTGGCGATGGGAGTTGAAATAGAAAGTTACATACGCATTCATGGGCCTCTCTATACCACACAGTACCAATAGCAGTCCAAGTCCAAAGAAATGGATATAGCAGAAACGCAAGGACTGAAAGAACCACAACTCGTCCACAAAATCGAGCATACCTTTGCTGCCAACCAAAGTCCCTAGTGATACAAAATTTAGAAGATTAGATCTTGAATGGAATCAACTATACAGGAAATATGGAAAAAGAAAATTGAAAGAGGAAAATGTAATAGCAACAATTAAGATTAAGAAATTATAAGATCATAACTTTGTCGTATATATTATAGCAGTGTACCAAATATTCAATCACATGATGGGGAAAAAGAAGAGAAGTGTGCATGCATTTACTAAATAATTTATTCAGGAGTAAGAAAATCAATCAGGTCTTACGTTAAGACATGGTCAAAAGTAAATGAATCGTAAGAAAAACTTGTGCAGCATCCCAATTCCCAAAGTGGAATTAAGATTATTAATAATTGTACCAACACGAAGAGAACAATCATGACTTGAAGTTCACAGTTACACTCCAAATAGAATAGACCAAAATTAGAAAACAGCACAGAATTCTAAATCAACGACAAATGCTCTTTCTTTTCCTTTTCACACTTATCACCGTGCTTCTGAAGATGAATCAAAGGATAAAAAATACTTGCATGTCAAAATTCAAGTTTGTTTTCATCTTTCGCCCAAGACTTACAACTTTAAAGGCCAACCCATCCCACTCATTATTTGTGGAACATTATTCTGCTTTAGTTTATTTGTTGGCACCATTAGATCTCAGTAGGTATGTTTGGTTTCTGTTTTTTTTTTTGTTTTTTTGTAGAAAATAGTGGAGTGGAAAGGAGTGGAAGAATTAACTACTTTTTTGGAGATTGGTGTTACCGTGTTAGTAATAGTTGGGTTAGGTAATTAATTACTTGTTTGGTGATTGGAGTTAGTAGTGATTTAGTGATTCGATATACGGTTTGATGAGTGGTTAAGAATGATTATTTACTACAAAAAACAAACAAGTAAGTTATAAGGAGTAGCGGTTTAACACTCCTTTTCCACCAAAAACAAACATTGCCTAAAGCTTTGTGCCAATGGATAATTAATAAAAAGATGTTAGATTTTTCTACCCTATATTGACATACAACTTAAAGTTGAAAGCCTTACAAACCCATTCCGGCAGCAAGTCCATTATCTACAAACATCAGCAGGCGAAAAACAAAGACAGTAGAGTAATCAGCCTGTAACAAAAACTGACTATCATTGAAAATCACAAGAGAAAACAAAAAAATAGTAATAATATCTTATGCTTGTTCTAATTAAGTAGAATTTGTAGAACTTACCACAATCCATATATGCAAGGGGTGTACACAAGTATGATACCTCTTCCAATTAATCGAAACTATCACTCTACCGAGAACAATAGTTAAAGAAACTACACAAATTAAAAACTTCAAGAGAAATGCATTGCTCGACGTTGTTTCCAACTCTTAATACCGAAGCATGACAATACGATAAGTAGAATAGCAGTCCATGCAAGTAATCGAGAATCACTCATCTATTGTAACAGACTGAAAATAATCCAAAACAAAAAACATCAAAATTCCCCAAAACACAGAAGGATACACACTAGTCGCGAGCATCGACAAGAAGAACCCATCATACCTGCAAGAATCAAATACAGCGTCCAAAACCTATCAATTAGACTGCAAAAGACTGTTCTATAGTATATCAAAACAGAAATTCATTGAACTATAGAGAGAGAGAGACCTGGAAGACTTACCACTTGAAATCGACGCCTCGAGCAGCCATAGATTGCAGAGTTCTTCACTAGAACAAGCTGGCTGGAGGATCACGAACCGCCATACGAACAGCGCAGGAATCTGATTGAATTCACGGCAATGAATCGAAACGATCGCAAGATCAAGAGCTAGACATTTTAAGATCGTGTATAGAAAAAGAGTAGAGAAATTTTTAGAGGGAAGAAAGAAAGGCGAAATGTGAGCACTCTGCTAAGGTGAAGAAGACGGGCGTGAACGGAAAGTAAGCGTAGAAAATAGAAATATTCTTAAACGGAATTACATGCCCTTGTCCGTCATTTCTTCACGGCGTGAACTCTCTTACAGTTTGGGATTGTAGCTTTACAATACGCCACGTGGAATTAGCAGCGGCCCAGTTTGCATAGTTGTCCAAGAAGCCCAATCTCACCTTAAATTACATGGGCCTTGAGCCCAATAATATTACTTTTCTGTTCGAGTGTGTATTATGGGTTTTTTCAGATGACGTCATAGAATTTGGCCAGCAGCCCACAATTTTCCAAAACATTATATATA
>JBBMEG010000009.1:12929477-12945963 GCA_037832605.1 Cyclanthera cordifolia | reverse complement strand
ATGGTTTTTATTCTTGGTGAAGTTCTTATCAGTTGTATTACCCTGCCATTTAGTTGGAGAAGTTCTCCATCAACCCAGTGAGGATTATAAAAACTGATTTTTAATAACTCTATAAAATGCTCAGACAAACAGCTCCCATGTCTTAGACTTGGGGTTCAAATACTATGTCTCAAAGTCCAAACCCAAGATAATTTAAGATTGAGAAATTGCGATGGATGTGTTATTCTCACGAAATAATTATAAATATAATCAAATTTAAAATATTTGTATATATAGTCATTAATACTATATTATAAAAATAATAAAAGATAATAATTATTAATACAATGACTACATCTGCTGATTATTTTTTGAAACTGACTATTTTTATAATTATTTTCTAAATTTTCACTAATTTTGCAAGTTTCCTTTAAATTTTTTTCCTAATTTCAGCCCTTCTCTGACAAAGTCCGAAGTCGCATTCCTCTCGGTCTCTTAAATATCTGAAATTCAAATATTGCTTTGATTTTAGTTTTTTTAAAAAAAATTGTAAATTGGAGGGCACCCTTGTACATGTTGGCACCCATGCCCTTACTGTCTTGTGTAGGTAGTTTATAACCTTAACCTCTTGGTTATTTGTTGGATCATACATGATGCCACTGGAATTCAGCTCCTTTTGAATTATACTCTATTGATTTAGCTGGGATTTTTTTTTTGATTGTTATTGGCTCACGAGTTCTAGTTGGTGTGTACAGTTTCAAATTGAAGAGGCCGTGGAGAAAGAAGACTTTGAAGAAGCTGCAAAATTGAAACTGGCTATAGCTGAAACTACACAGAAGGATAGTGTTGCTGAAATCATGTCCCAGTTGAAGGTCAATATAAGATGTATATTACATACCAAGATTGTTACGTTTATTGTCACCTCTTAATGAAATTCACAGGAAGTGGATTGGTAATCTTGCAAGATTCTACCCCTAAACATATTCATTTCTTGATCGCTGTTAACTTTATGTGCTGACTCAGGATGCTTTTAATGGCCTATCATTCTGTGTTTGTTGCCAATAATTGCTGCGAGTTACTAATGAAGATGTAACAGAAGTGGTTCTTACTTCATAGTATTAAACCTTTTTTTTTTCTTTTTGATATCCTCCAGTGTCCTGGCCAGCTTACAGGCATCTCGACTATTGTCACGAGATATATTGTTTAACCATACAACATTTGGGTGTCAAAAAACCCGCAAAAAATTAATTGTTATATAGGTGTCCATTTTGGATTTAATCCATCAGCTCTTAGTTACGTTACGTACTGCTCTCTCGAACACTATTTTTGAGCAGGTGGCCTGGTGGGTGGGGTACTCTCAAGATTCAGATGATCCCTTTGGTAGATTAATACATATAACTCCTGGAGTTGGCAGATTTATTGGGAAGGCTTACAGTCCAAGGTAAGATCTCTAATCTGTAGCGAAAACACAGATTTATTGGTAGATTAATCAATAATTATTGCCTGTCACAGACAATTGGTTACTGCATCGCCAGGAACTCCACTGTTTGAGATTTTTGTTGTCAAAGATGATGAAGAGGGATATGTCATGCACGTGCTATACCGAATCCTCACTTGGAAAATTATTAACCCTTTTTGTTTTTTTTGTTTTTTTTGTTTTTTTTTTCTGTTAACGTATTGAATTAATATCTGGCCTTTTCATCAACTCTTTCACATTTGAGATTCTGGCAAAGCGAGTTTCAGAATCAGTAAAGTTTATGTTTTAGCTTGAAATAATGTTGACTATCCTTCAAGTTATTGGATAATTACACTAATATTTTACGCTTAGATCACATAATATGTGCATATGCTGCTTTCTTGGTCATATTGGATATTAGTTTTCTACGTTCCGAAAGACCAATTTTATTAAAGAAAAATAAGCAAAAAAAAATTCCGAAGGACCAATTTTAAGTTTTCACGATCTAAAACAGAACAAACCTCAAAGTTTAGAGACTAGAATTGGGCGAATGAAAGCCGAGGACTAAAATAGAACAAATATCAAAATTTAGAGACTAAAATTAGACTTTTGAAAGTTTAGGGGATGAAAATGGAACAAATGTCAAAATTAGGGTCCAAAATGGTATTTCAAAAAGATACCATTTGTGTATAATTTTTCTGAAGAGCTGGTACTATTATCTATCAATAGTATGTGATATTGACTTTATAATATTTCAATATGTATGTGTTGCAGGTAGTGTACTTGCAACGACCGAAAGGAAATTCAACAATCTCAACAAAGAACTTTCAAAAAGCCCCTCCACATCATGAGTCAAGAATCAAACTATTGTGGATATTCCAAAGAATGAAGACACAGCGGAGCTGAGGGGAAGGGCATTAATATGGAAGGTGAGGCTATTGAGGAGGGAAGGAAGGATACTGAGGAGGGAATGAAGGATGTGATTAGTTTTCTGAAAGATAAAATTACAGGAAAGTTAAAGTAACGAATATCAATGCTCCCGAAGAAGTCGTTATACAGGCACTAACTTTATCAAGCAATTGAGATAATGAGAAGACGGGAACGGATAATGAAATGGATAAGTTAGACGAGATCCAGCCCGAGGCGGTTTCATTAGGAGAAGATAGTGATGCCAGTGACATTGAAAATGATTTGGATATGAAGCTTTATATTGGTGGTGTTGTACAGAACCGTGAAGAAGCTCCTACAAAGAACGAGTTTGTTCGTCATCCGGCTAATATTTACTTTGTTTTAAATAGTAGTGGTTTTAGACTTAAATTTCAAAAATAATTATTATAATTATTATTAAAATTTCGAATATTTAATTTTAATCTCTCAACCAAGAATGTAATATATAGTTAGCCACTTTAAAATAATTTATGAAAATTCATGATATTTGTGAGATTAATCCAAAAATTTGGCTGCATATTTGAGTTATTTAAAATCCGCTAAAATAATCTTGCAAATACCTAAGTTAAGATTAGGATTAGGATTAAAAATAAGTTTATGATATAATATATATATATAATAATATAACTCTATCAATAATAATATAACTAAACTGTTTCTTGCCTCCATCATTCCAAAGCTGAACTAAACTCAACTGACCTTATTAACGATTACAAGACTTTGAATGGTTGATTACACTAAAAAAAATTATGACTTTGAATGATTGATTACACTAAATAAATTTATAAAATAAAAATAAAATTATGATTATTTAAACATTTTAATTTAGTTTTGGTATTAGTGGCTGGACTAAACTCAACTGTCCTCATTGTTGATTACACTAAACAAATTTATAAAATAAAAATAAAATTATGACATTGGTAAATATGCATCTCTGGCTGGGAGTGATTTTAAAATAAATTTGATAGAAATTTATTAAATTAGATAGAGAAATTACGGAAAAACTTATTACTTGAAATCAACGCCACAGCCATTTATGGAAAAGATTTTCACACTGATTAGCCATTTATGAACATTTTCAAGAAAATCAAGAACCATAATAAAAACATAGAAACGAATCGAAAGTAATCGCAAGAACAAAAGCATAACAAGAAAAGAAAAGAACCTTGAAAACCGCGGTTGTCTATCCAGAAAAAAAAAATAAAAAACATACAAATTTCATACAAATCCTTTTATCCTTGAAAACTGCAGTTGTGTATCACGTAAAATCGGTGCAGTCGGCGGTGCCGTCTTCGAATATTAAATAAGTTAAGTGGTGGAGAGTTATCTAATCAAACAATCAATAGTTTTGATTGATGTGAAAAATAATTTTTAATTAGTGATATAAATTGTCTTAAATCGAATAGTGAAAAGTAAAATTACTAATTAATCGATGAGGGCTATAATTAAAAAAAAAAAACATAAAATAATATCTTAGACTAAAAATTCACCTGTCACCCTGCATTTTGTAGGAAAATTAACTAAACAAAAAAATGCGGTAATTGCGGGTAAATATACGCATAATATTAATGACTAAAAACTTACTCTCTATCTCATCTAAAAATAAAGCGGATTAATCCACTATTGTCACAATAATCAGATGTCACTATCTAAAAACTAGGCTGGCCTTATCAAACTAGGCTGGCCTTATCATTTATTATCACATAATCTCTTACGATTAAATAAAATATTAATATAAAAAAATCATAATTAATAAATAATAAATAATTATTTAATTATTTCAACACATTTCTATTTAAAAAAAAATCAAAATAATAAAACAGACCAACAAAGTATGAGCTATTATAAATTTCAGAATAGATAGCGTCCAATTCATCTACCATTGTTTAAGGCAATGGGTGCATCGCATTCACTGTGACAGTAAGTACATTTACACTATAGATAAACACTTTCTGTCTACGGTTATATTCATTGCTTAAAAACAAATAAAAAAAATATTATTTATTATCTTTTATTTTAACAAATAAAAAAGAAATGAAATAAAAAAAAAAATAGAAAATTTACGTCCAAACCTATTGCCTCTCCTGAAAACTGATGCAGTGGTAGTGGTATATTAAAGAGATAAATTTTACTTTATTTAAGGGGTTAACTAATCAACCAACCTAACTAAATAAATTAACCGTCTAACAGCTAAGGCGACGGAACAATTTGTCGCCTTAACCATCATTTTCCGTCGCCTTAGCCGGTAACGACCCGATCAGGCTGGGCTGTTACATAGCCTAAAGAGATAAAAACATTCCATTGCTCGCTTCGTCGACTTATTGTAGTCGCCTTAGCCTAAAACGACGACAGAAAACGTCGTTGTAGTTCTGTCTGCGACGGAAGAGCAATTTGTCGCCTTACATACCTAAGTCGAGGTCGGATGTCTCCGTCGCCTTACACTCCTAAGGCGACAGAGGCCTTTGATGTCTACTGCGACATAGTTTTTTTTTAATAGATTATTTTGTTTGTGATTATGTATTTTAAAATAAAATATAACTTCAAAATCCAAAAACATTAACAGAATTCAACCCTGAACATTTCTATTAATATAGACATTCAATACAAATAAAGTCTTGAAATTTAATATAAAATAGAGTAACTTTAAACAAATATCCAAAAAAATGAAATGTAAATAAAAATTTACAACTTTTTTAAGGAATGACATTATTGAAACATAAAAAACCCTCCAAACATTATAGAGATAACACAATCGAGAAAGCGATGTCATGAATACAGGTTAGATCCAATTTGACCTACAATAAGCCAGAATAATATCTCCCTCACTCAGCTAAGAGACGAAAATGGTGTTCTGTCGCTTTAGCAGTAAGATATGGCAACGAAATTTTAGTTTTTTCGCTGTAAGTGATATAAAGCGACCCAATGAACTTCCGTCGCCGTAGTTTATGTCGCCTAAAACTATTTTTCTTGTAGTGTGGGTATTCTTTGTGGTAATGATACTTTCTTCATTTATGCTCTTCCTCCCGTCACCCACAATTATTCCCACTTTATTATTACACCCCAGTACAACTAAACTTCTATAATCATTCCTACTTTTTTTGCTACTTGCAAGTTGACTTTTACTTCTATATTTTAAGTGGATTAATTTTTTATTTCTAGTTTAGAAATTAAAAAGAATGATTTCTTCTATTGATAGAAAAATTTAGTTAAAATGAGACTATTAACGTTGAAGTATGTTCTTCCAAAGCGTTTAAATTATGAAATTTCATGTATCTAAGATTTACAACGTGAGATGTAATATCTGATTATGGATAAATTATAATAAAACTTTGATTTTTCTTGTTTCTTAAATTAAATAGGTTTATTGTCTCATTTTGTTGGTTTTTTTTTTTTTACCTGTAATTATTTTTTATTCTCTTCCCATTAAATTTTATTCTTTATAATTATATTTTATTATTTCCGTATTCACTATTATAGTTCTTTCTATAATGTTATTATTTTCACTTAAAAAATTAGTTAGGGTTGTGGTATAATCATTATATTGAGGGAAAGCACGAATAATTATTTTATCCTATACTATTCCCTTAATCTTAATTATGAGTACTTTCATTTCATCATATTATTAGTCAACTTATTTATTCTAAAGCTTTTAAGTTAATGATTTAGATTATGATCTGAAATCTCATAAACACGTTTGGTTAGGACTAACAGAAACTGAAATAAATTAGTTATTGATAAAATGGAACGGGCCAAACGATAAGATCCCGAGTATAAATTATGAAAAACATAAAAGAAATTGGAGGGGCAGAATAGTACAAGTGAGGAAGAAAGGAAGCAAAGTTTTTAATTATTTTACTTTATTTGCTACCGAACGAAACCAACCATCACCTCAGTTTACAACACTATTTTCTTTTTATTTTTTTTTTTACTTTTTGCTTTTTCAGTCCTGATTTCTGAAGTAAAGCGACGCTCCAACCTAATTATTCCTGTACTCTTTGCTTTCACCTGTCGTCTAACCATTAATATCTATTTAAATAACATTTATATATAAAATATGTTTGGTGTAATGGAAAAAATTAGGAACGGAAGGAATAAATCTCTATGGTCATCGATCGTTATTTTTTTTTATTTTTCATTTATTTATTTTTCTTTTCGTTCGGACAAAAGTCAAATTTGGCAGTAGGAAGTTAATTATCAATTTTGATTTTTCAACTCTCAAAAGATTTTAAAGTATATTTGATTAGAGAGTTATTAAAATTGAGTTGTTATTTACTTTTTAAAGATCTCATACAAACTAGTTATTAGTACCGTTTTTTTGAAATTAATATTAATTTAAAGAGTTTTTGGAGTGAAAAAATAAAAATTCAAAATTTCAAAATAAAGATGGAAATGAAATAAATTTCAATATTTTATGGGCTGAAATTTAACATTCGAAGGCAGAGAACAGAGTAAAAGGAAAGAGTTTCTCAACAGACTTATTTTTGTTCCTTTCTCTTTCTAATCTCTTTACACTTTTTAAATAAATTAGCAGTCCACATCATTTTTTTTTTTTTTTGTTAAATCAAAAGTAGGATAATTTTGAAATTCATTTAATCTTTTTATTTAAAAAGTTTTGGTTGCATTAGACTAGATTGTGGATTAATTTATTTAATTAATTATTTTTTCAGATAACCTGACTTAAATATATTTATTTAATTTTTTTTTCAGATAGCCTGACTTAAAATAGTAATCTTTTGACTTGTAATTAAGTATTTGGTATTTGTGTGTATGGAACTTTGGGACTGGAATTTCTTTTAATGATATTTTACTCATTAACCAATTTAGTGAACAGTGCCATTAACTATGGAAGATTCTTTAAATTTGAATGCTCATTGGTCAAACAACATTTCACCGGCCAAAACGAACATAGTTCAACTAATACTTGTAATGCATTAACATCTACTCGATCAATAGTTTGAGTCTTATATGTACATCTTTACATAGGATTTGTGATCCTCTTCCTCAACTTGTGTCTAAAAAAAACTATACCTATGTTTTTTTTCATAAAGTATATTAATTATTTAATTAAAAAATGCTTAGTTGATTTAAAGTAATTATTATTATAATTAAGTAATTGATCTCTTTTTATTTATAGTTGATTTTGTATAATGATGTGTGAGTGATGAATTTGAAACTTTTCCCCAAAAAATAGTAATATGTTTATTTCTTGAAATATGATGCAATTTGAATTTTTGATTAAATTTATTTTCATAATGATGTGTTTTTCCTAATATATATATATATATATATAATTCGTAAGAAATTAATTTTTACGTAGATAATCACAATAAATTTAACTCGTCACCTTAAACATTTAAGGCTCCTCATGATTATTAGATCATTCTATAGTGGTTGAGAAATTATTTTTGTAATAAAATGATTTAAAATTAGCATAAAATATAAAAAAACAAATGTGAATTAATAAAATACTCATTGGTAATTAAATTGTACTATTTTAAGTATTTTTTAAAATGTAATCGAAGAAAAACAACATGGTTGAAATACTTCACTGTAAATTGATTAATTTCATGTTTTTTTTAGTACATATTAGGGGAGGGAGACCACAAATCATACGCAAATATAAATAGTGATACAAAGAAGAGTCGAACCAAATGATCGAGTGAATACTAATGCATCATTAGTGTCAGTGTATGCTCGCTTTGGCAGTCTCAACGTTGTTTCAAACGTTTATTTGTAGATATTTCAAACGATTAAAGTGTTTATATATATATATATATAACTAAGCACAAAGTTTGAGCGGAAGTCGTGTAACATTAATAGGTTAATTATATTACATATTTCTTCTTATCTGAGTTTAATAATACCTTATCTGACATGATATTATATAGATATGTAATCATAATATTAGGTATTTAATGTAATATAATTTTATGTTAAATACTTTAACCCTTTGTATATGTCGAGACAGTTGAAAAGGTTATAAAAAAACATAAATTAAACAAATAAATAACTCTAAAAATATATAGGGAAAGTAAAAGCTATATATTGTAATATTAAAATTGGACCACCACACGAGCCTTAATTAATTTAAATTAATCTTTTTGCCTATTTTTTTAATTCAATTTAATTTTGTCTTCATTTGTAACGGAATCATTTTTTTTTTCTACTTTTCTCAGATGAGAGTTTGGATTTGAAATGTATTATTTTATTTGACAATATCTAATAAAAAAAAGTTTCCCATAGAGAATAATAATAATTATAATTGATGAAAAAATAAAGTACTACTCCCTTCACAAGGAATTAAAGAATAAAATTGGACTAAATTGCAAAAAAAAAAAGTTTAATTGGTGATAACTTAAAATGGTAAGTATGAATTTGAATTTAAAACAAGTTTGAACTAATTGGCTAAAGTTACCTAAAAAAAAGAAAACAAAAGAAACGGCTTAGGAGTATTTATTTGTAAAATTGTGGAGTGTTTATTTTGAGTGTTTAAAAATGAGGAGTTATTTGGGTGATTATAAAGAAGAATTGTAATAATAACTCGTTTATATAAAGTTTTTAACGAGTTATTATAAAAGTCCGTTTATAAAATTTTCATAAACACTCGAAACAAACATCCTTGATTGGCTAAAATAAAATATTTTGAGCGGGTTTATCTTTTCTTAAAAGTAAGAATAATAGTTTGATTCTCAAAATGAAAAAAAAAATAATAATTTGAATGTGACTAATAATTAATTTAGTAGTTTATTTACAAGTTTAAATATAAATAATTAAAAAAAAAAAACATGAAAGTAAATTTTAGTTTTGGGTAATGTTTGGGGGTAGATAGTAGGTTCCCCAATCAAAACTAATGTGTTGGGTAGATAATAGATTTCAAAAGACAAGAATTTATGTCTTCCATACAATTAATAAATACCTAACTTACACTAAATATCTTTGACCATGTAATAAATGTAGACAATTTTTACAATATATAAACAATTTTATGAGGAGTACTTTACATGCAATGCCATGAGATTTTTGAATTTTGACATTTTTTTTTTTTAAATACATATGTTTTATATCTTAACCAAGAGAATTGTGTTAGTTTTGTTAATGACAATACCAAAATATAGCCGTTTGGGGTATTTCAAACAGTGTCATTTCTTATCTTAGTGTATAGTGTTTAAACGACATCGTTTTTCTTATTATTTTGGTTGTAACAAATCTTATACGTGTAATTGTTGTATTGGATGTATTCATTCTCTCCTCTGTACTCGTGCACCTATTTATTTATAAAAAAAATAAAGTAAATGAAATATGAATCAAGTAGCAACAACTCTTGAACTCGAATAACATTAAACAATAAAACTACTACGTCACATACTCTTTCGATTTGAATAAAATAGATTAAATTCATTAATTAAAAATAGTAACTATTGGCTTAAACATACATTAAACAAAAATCAAGGTCTAAATCTTTATTTTATTTATTTTTTTATTTTTTTTGAAGGAAAATCTAAATAGGCATTCAATACGGCATGTTAACTTATTTAACTTATTTCAAAAAATATGTTTTTTTTTTATATATTATAAAAAAAAATGCTTAGCAGACTTTTCGAGTGAAACTTTACATTTTTAAATTTTTGAAATATATATATATATATATATATATATATATATAAATTATTTATTTAATTTCTATCCATTTGTTTCTTTCTTTAATAATTCATATCTCCTAATATCATATGATCATTAATCCTCTCCACATTACACTATCCACAAAGATTAATGAAATGATTGTGATTATTATTAATTTTAAACCCATGCAAATAACTAAAACTCATGATTTAATTTAAATACTTATAAAATAAAATTCGATTATAAGAATAAATGTATTAAAATTAAAATATTACAAAAGTTAGTGTCCTTTCCTAAATACTATAAACTTTTTGCACGCCTATTGCCAACCAACTTAATTTTCTTTTTTTATTAATAAAAGATATCCGATTCCTTTTAACAAGCTAGAGATTAAACATCTAACCTTGAAATGTTAATGCAAGTTTAATAGTTTAATAAAATGACAAATTTAATAGAAATTAAATAATTATAGAAATAATTATTTTTCATAATAGTTATCTTTTCATCATTTTTCACTCCATTAAACGTAACTAATTATTCATCCAAGACAATTTAATATTATCTGATGTTACAATTTCTTTTTCTAATACTCATTGAAAAGCATTTTTAATAGCGATAATATCACATCATACTTAAGGAGAGCATACCTCAAAGCATGTTTGTTTTTAGTAAAATATAAGTGATTAACCACTACTGTTCAAAAATCACTCGTTTGTATTTGGTAATAAATATTCATTTTTAACCACTCGTTAAATTCTCGGTCAAAGTGCACTATCAAATTTCACATCAAACATATCACTCAACCACTATTAACACCAACTCTAGAGATATGCTCCCTCAAGATCTAGATTCGAGACGTATCCGTAACATTAATTTATAGTCTCAATTCTTTTGATATCTCTCCCGAGTGGCTGGCCTAGGGATAGGCGGGTATAGTGTGAATATTTATCTCAAAAAAAAAAAAAAATCAACTATTAACATCAATCCTCAAACAAGTATTTAACCACCATTAACTCCTAGGTGTTTTTTTTTTTTTCTACAGAGAAACAAACCCACCAGTATTCTTCTTCTCTAAAAGTGGTGTTTGGCAAACAAAACTAGCGGTGTAAGGAATTAGTTTGGTATAAATAGGAGTGCTCGCCAATCTGTCCGTTTCTCATCTCTTTCTGGAACAGACTCAACAATGGCCCATATAGTTCTCTTCTTCTTCCTCCTCGTCTCGCATTTCTCGCTCTCTCTCTTCCATGTAAGAACAAACAAACAATTCTCATTTTCATCTCTCTTTCTATTCCTTCTCCTCAATCCTTCCTCCTTGTCTTTTTCCTTCGCTTCCAATCCCTTCACCCCAAGATCTTCCCTCGTTCGCTACTGGAACTCCCACGTTTCCAACCAACTCCCCATCCCCGATTTCCTCCTCTCCAAATCCTCCCCTCTCTCCGCCCTCGATGCCGCCGTCTTCGCCGCCTCCTCCTCCTCCCGCTTCCGATCCTTCTGTTCCTCCGCCAATCTCTTCTGTTCCTTCCATTCCGAAGCCGAAATTTCCATTCCGCGTTCTAAGCTCGACGCCGATTTCAAGCTGTACGGTAACAGAAATTTCGTCAACTACGGCGCCGCTCGACTCGGTGGCGCCGACTCGTTCGCGAATTACTCCGACGGCTTAAACTCGGCGGATCACTCGTTCAAGCGCTACAGTGCGAAATCGAGCAATCGTCGGGAGGGATTCACAAACTACGCGGAGGACGGTAATGTGGCGGCGTCTAATTTTGTGAGTTATGCGACCGAGTCGAAGAGCGGTTCGGGCGAGTTCGTGAACTACGACAAACTCGTCAATGTGCCGAATCTCCGATTCACTGCTTACGATTTGAATGCGAGAAATCATAAACTCTCATTCACGAGTTATGGAAACGAGACGAATTCCGGAAGCCAGTCGTTTACTAGCTACGCTAAAAACGGCAACGGCGTTCCACAGGAATTCACTAGCTACGCCGACGGATCCAACATTCTGACGTCCACTTTCACCGGCTACGGCGAGTCGGGGAAGAGCGCGAACGATTCGTTTAAAGCGTATGGAGTTTCTGGAAACAATCCGCACACGAACTTCAAGAGTTACGGCAATGGCGGAAACTCGCAGATTGATACGTTCACGAATTACAGAAATGGAGCCAATGTCGGGGACGATAGTTTTCAATCGTATGCGAAGAATTCGAGTTCGGGGAGTGTGAATTTCGCAAATTATGGTAAATCGTTTAACCACGGAAACGATTCATTCAAGGAATACGGCCGAGGATCAATGGGCAAGACGACCGTTGGATTCAAAAGTTATAGCATCGATCGGAACTTCACGTCGTATGCACGAAACGGCGTGTCGTTTTCGGAATACAGTAATTTTACGACTGCGACGGGGAGTGGCATTCATGTAAATAGAATGGTGGAATTGGGTAAATTTTTTAGAGAGTCAGAATTGAAGCAAGGAAATGTCATGGTGATGCCGGACATCAGAGATAAAATGCCACCCAGGTCGTTTCTTCCCAGGTCTATTTTGGTAAATTTACCCTTCTCCTCGTCGAACCTCAACGAGACGAAGCAAATCTTCCACGCGCGAGATGGGTCGACGATGGAGCACGTGATAACCAACGCGCTAGCCGAGTGCGAGCGGGCGCCGAGCCAGGGCGAGACCAAGCGGTGCGTGGGCTCGGCTGAGGATATGATAGACTTCGCCACGACGGTGCTTGGGCGGAACGTGGTGGTGCGGACGACAGCGAATGTGAATGGGTCAACGGAGAAGGTAGAGATCGGGACAGTCAAAGGAATCAATGGTGGTGATTTAACAAGATCAGTATCGTGCCATCAGAGTTTGTACCCGTACTTACTGTATTATTGCCATTCTGTTCCGAAAGTCCGTATATACGAGGCTGATATCCTGAGGCTGAAAACGAAGGAAAAAATCAATCGTGGGGTTGCCATTTGTCATATTGACACGTTATCTTGGGGCCCAGAGCATGGTGCTTTCGTGGCACTCGGGTCCGGTCCGGGTTTAATTGAAGTCTGCCACTGGATATTCCAGAACGACATGTCGTGGAGTGTTGCCGACTGAAGTTTTATATTTTAAAAATATTATTGTTGTTATTTAATATTTTAATTTGGGTGGGTCTGGTCAAAATGGGGTCTTTTTTGGGTCTGACAAAACCGAAGTAGAAAAAGAAAAAGGGCTAAAAAGAAAGGTGGAAGTGGTGTTGAGTAAATGGTTAGTGGAGTGCAGAAACAGCCTGCAGTGGCAGCTTTGAGTAAAGCCAAAGCATTGTTTTTTTGGTTAATTGTTTTCCCTTTTTACCCCCATTTAAAAAAAATTATACTTTATGGTTAATTGTTTTTTTTTCTCTTGATTATGTTATGGAATTCTGATATCAATGGCTTAAAAAAATTATATATATACTCGATCTTTATATTAATATGATCGATCTACTTTGAACATTATTTTGTTTTCGATTTCTCCTAAATAATTTCATACTAACTAAGATGATTGTAATAATTTATATACTCATAATCTTTACAACTTTATTTGTATCCCAATACATGCATTTAAAAAGTTTGCAGTCATTTTTGTCACGGATCAAGATGTTTAAATGCGGCGTGAAATGTTATTTTGTGGTTTAATTTTTTCAAATCACTAGGGACATATAGGCTATTAACTTGGAAAAAGTGGGATACAGAGGCTACGCTTTGATGAATATAGGGTGTAACGTAGAGTGCTAGAATTAAGAAATGCGATTTAAATCCAAAACATAAAATGCTAAAAAAAGGTTTAAATTATATTGAATTTTCAAATATGTTTGTCTCTAACAAACTTTTTAAAATGGATGCTATAAACATTCAAAAGACGAATATTATTATCATTACAATACAAATTAATTAAGCTTTGGGTCAGTGACTCGAATTAGAGACACATTCAGCACGTACATATTAGATAGAAACATATAAATTCAGGATTCAAAATAGACGTTTTGAGAGACTAAATTTTAGTTTTTTAAAAAATAAATTAACCGTTATTCAAATTATAAAAATTAAATTTTAGATTTTCCAACTATAATTTTTTTTTTAATTATAAAGACTAAATTTATAATTTAAACTCAAAATTAAGATATAAATTACTAAGAAAAATAAATATGAAACTTCTTTTAGCCATAAGGTGAATTTTTCCTTCTTGATGGGTCAGGTTTACTGGGCCGCTCTTGATAAGGCAGCACGGAAACATTGGGCCTACTAGGCTCACGCTTGTTTTCTAGATACACTAGTAATTTTCTAGTTTATAAATGTCTCTAAAAAAAGTTGTTTTGAAAAATAAGATAATTCTTTGGGATAGTTTTGAAGAATAAATTACAGTAATAGTTCGTTTGGATATTGTTTGCAAGTATAAAAACTAATTTATAATTTCTTCGTAAAACCTTGAAACAAATACTTTATAAATTAGAGACGGGAACGTGGAGTAATTTGAAAGTATGAAGTACTATTTGAGAATTAGTATATTGAAAAATTTTATCTATATCGAGGAGTCGAGATGTTTATTTTATATAAATTTTTTATTCCAATCATTGCATATTTGTACTCGTATAAAAACTCAATATATTTTATTTTATAATATATGCTTTCATGAAATTACTGTTTTGGGGAGATGATAACTTTTTCCAATCTTATTAACACTATTTGCAAAGATTCAAATCTCTCCGTTATCGACACGCTTAATTATTCAAATAAATATAGTGTTTAATCTTACATTTTTCAAAATGATTTTCAAAGTGATTTCAACCAGAAATTTATAGCGGGACAGGTTAGGAATTTGAACAGATTTTTATTTTAGTATATATTACCGTTGATGTATAATTACAGCTACAACATTTTAATTATTGTTAAAGATTATGTTAATGAGAAGAAGAAGAGAAAAAGAAGCTTACTTGTTGAGCTCAAATTCCATCTCGGAAAGCAGAGAAATCTGGTTCATCAGGCTTAAACAGCTTGGGCATTTTCAAGCTGGTGGCATCAGAGTCAACAAGCGCAGACAACTTCTGGTTAACCCTCTTCTTGTATTAGCTGCAAATTTGGAAGCCAACGTTGTAATTCCAAGCCCATGTGGTTTGTTTACACTCTCATTTCTGGACCCACTGGTTTCACCATTTTCTTCCATTTCAGGACCATGGCTATAATCTTGGTCCAATATGGTTGTGTAATACAGCTCTTCTTGTCTAGCCAACTCAATGGCTAGCTTTCTTTTCACATATCTTCTCCAAGCAGCTTGTATGAAGCAAGATCCCCATGTCCTCCATTGGTGGGAATAGTATCTGAAAGCATGCTGCAGTTTCTTGCTGTGGAGTCTCTTGAACTGACTAGCTACAAACTTGAGATCCTCAGCTCGGAGAGCAAATGCCTCGACTTCGGTGAGTGATTTCACCGTTCGAGTCGAGGAGGGGAAGTTAAGACTGGGAGATGGTACTAATGCCCATGTTAGTAGCTCTTCGCCGCAGAAGTCTCCGGGTCGGAGGGTGATGGAGTTGAAGAATCCTGATCTGCCTCCATTTGTGGTGGAGCTCTCTAGTTGGCCTCTGATAATGAACAGCATCTCATTTACTGGATCTCCCTCCCTGGTTAAGAATGTGTCTTTAGTATTGAGGGACGAGACGAGACGCTCGCATATGGCATCAAGAAGCTGAGCATCCATTTGAGCAAAAAAGGGTACCTGAGAAGTGTAGAAGCGAGAAGATTTTAGCATCTCATTTACTGGATCTCCCTCCCTGGTTAAGAATGTGTCTTTAGTATTGAGGGACGAGACGAGACGCTCGCATATGGCATCAAGAAGCTGAGCATCCATTTGAGCAAAAAAGGGTACCTGAGAAGTGTAGAAGCGAGAAGATTTTAGGTATTGCAGAAGCATGGACACTCATTTTATTTAGGGTGTTTGAGACAGAATATGAAAAAAGATACGTAAAGAATGAGAAAATAGGCAAGAATGATTAATGAGGGGAATGGGCGAATGAATATCTATCTTTGGAGTGTAGAGAATGATTATGAGATGATGAACCGTTACCTATGTTTGAACCTTGTGGTGCTAGGAATGATTAAATGAAGAATCATTACTTGTATTTAGGAGGGAGGAAATGATCATGAGGAACAAAATAGTATGAAGAGAATGAAACGTGGTTACGAGAGAATGAAAAGTGATTATAAGGGAATGAATATTGATTATGGAGAAATGATTGTGAATGGTTCAAATGTGAGGAGCGAATTATTCTCCACCGTTGATCATTTTTCCTTTTTTTTTTTCTTTTGCTCGAAACTCCCCTTATTGTTTACCATGTCCATATAAATTTTGTTTGCCATGCTAGCATAAACCATAGTGTGAACAAAGGGAATATGGTGCTAATGTAATAAAACTGAATAAGAAGAAATATACTTTGAAGGTAACTTACACGACGAACAAGTGCAAGAGAAAGA
>JBBMEG010000009.1:12857867-12871672 GCA_037832605.1 Cyclanthera cordifolia | reverse complement strand
TTTTTTTTTTTTGGTAAATGTAAAAGGCTTTCTAATGATTAGATGAAAATAAAAATGTGAAACTTAGCCATCACACAACTCATCCAATGGCCATATCTACATGATTAACCCTTAAGCTTAGAGTTTAGTTTTGTTTTTTCTTTTGTAATTTATTTATTTATTAATTAGTTGTGTATTTTTCTCTTTTTCTTTTTCCTTTTAATTTATTTATTATGTTTGCTTAATCTTTACTTTAATTCCTTCAACCGAAAGCTTCCAAATAATTCCAACAGCTTGCTTGTAGACTTGCCTTTATAGCCTTCAACATTTTATTACTAATAATACAAATTATTTTATTACTAATAATACAAAATACTTTACATCCCTACTTATAATTACTTCTATTTTTTTATTTTTTATTTTGCCTTAATTAATTTATTAAATTTCAACTAATTTATTGAATATATACAAATAATAAAAAAAATAACTTTATTGGTGTTTTTATTATTACTATTATACTGTGTTTTTTTTAGGATATTATTATAGTTGTAACAATATTTATCGTGTATGTAAATAATAATAATAATAATATATACCAACAAGAGTAGTAGCTGAATGATGTTAATGTAATTTTACGATTAAGAAATCATGGATATGAGTATCGATATCTCAGTTATTGTTTAATTAAAATGACAATAATCATAAGATTAATAACTTACAATCCTAATAAGAATGAATTAACTTGACACCAAAATAAAGTTAAACTAATTAATTATACTTTATTTATTATTGACCTAAAAAAGATTTAAATTATTTTATTTTATTTAGTAAAAAACATAATTTAACATATATCTTGAACTAATAGATTAGATATTTGGTATTTTTTTTACCATATCTCAATTAGAAAATATCTTACATTTAGAGCTGACTTGGACCATACTGTCCTTGCTTTATCCTCCTCTTTTGAAAAGAGGAAAAAGAAAAAGAAAAAATAAAAAATAAAATAAAAATCCTTTACAAGTTTGAAAAATAAAATTGTGGTCCAACACTTTTCCACCAATTCAGTTCTTTACTTCTTTTCCTTTTAATACATATTTAATGACAAGATTTTTTTTTTTTTTTTTTTTTTTTTTTTTTTTTTTTGACAAATGCTCCTCTGTAATTCTTTCACTTCACAACATTTTACATTAGGTCATCATTAAAACCCCAAAAAAAAAAATATATCACAAAATTTATTGATATAATTATATAAAGATATGACACCCAACTACTATTCACATAAATATTCAAAACCCTCAAAATTAGATAAAATGAGGTGTAAACTTTGTTACATGTTTATATTTGGTAGAAAAATATGAAATTGAAGGATGAATAGTAGTTAAGAAAATTAATTAGTCTTGATATTAATAGTAATTAAAACAAATAGTTAATTAATGTTAGTAATTATGAAGTGATTAATCAAACCCTTCCATATACTTTTTTTTTTTTTTTTTTTGTAAAAAATCCATTTTTAAAGCAGCAAAATATCAAATATGCAAGATTTCTCTCTTGAATGGTCTTTTTCAGTGTTGGGGAGCATTATAATTTGATTATAAAGAAATGGGGTTTCATTGATTTGGTTGTTTGTTGAAACCCTAAAAAAAAATGATTGGGTAATTAAAAAACCAAGAGGGTAGTTCTTGTTGATGGAAATGATTCATTCCAATATACCAAAAAGACAACTTTTCTGAAAAACTCCCCACCAAAATAGAGGGAAAAGGAAATAAAAAATTAAAAAAAAGAAAAAGAAAAAGAAAAGTGCATTTAATAATGAAAACTGATATGAATTTCAATATAAACTTGAAATCAAATCCAACCCCCAAATTTGCAGCCAAAAACAAATTAGCAAAAGGGGAGGAGAGTGAAATTTGTGAGAATCATGTGATTCAACACTTTTTCTCTTGCTTACCCTTTTCCCCTTTTTCTCTCTCATTTTCTCTTCAATCAAAAGCCCATATATGATTCTGTAAACCCCCAAACAAACCCTTCATTTTGTTTTTTGTTTTTTGTTTTTTGTTTTTTGTTTTTTGTTTTTGTGTACCAATTTTGCAGTGTGAGAGGTTGTTCTTGCCATCTGGGTTTTGAGAATGGCTTCCAGTGCTTCAAGGTTCATAAAGTGTGTTACAGTTGGAGATGGGGCTGTAGGGAAGACCTGCATGCTCATTTGCTATACCAGTAACAAATTCCCCACTGTATGTTCAAAGATTCATCTGGATTTGCTTTTATTTTAATGTTTCTCTGTTTTCTACTCTTTTCTGGGTTGTTTTTGTTCTGTAATTTCATCATTTCTGCTGTTTATGTTGTGTTTTTGCTCTGTATTTCTCTTGATTTTGGGTTTCCAATTGTGTTTATCTCTTTCCTTTCTGCTTCTAGTGCTGTTTTTTTTTCTTGGGGGTTTCTCTTATTTTCTTTTGTTTGTCTATGTATGGTTCTTGTGTCTAGATTATAGTCTAATTGACAGTGGTTCCTGCATCCTCTGTTGCTTTGGAGAGAATTTTTGTTTGGCTTTGGTGTTAGGGATCATAATTGCCTTTGAGTATGTTTGGCTACGGCGGAAAGGGAACGGGAGAAGGAAGGAAAGTGAGAGAAAATTTGTGATCGATAAGACGCAACCCAGCTGATCAAACCGTGGGGGATCCTTTCATTTCCTTTCCACCACTCCAAACATATTCTTTGTTTTTCCAGTCCCAGGGCAGCCTCATTGGTTGGGAGACTTGAAGATATACTCTCTATTTTTATTTTTTTTGGATAAGAAACAATTTCATTAATGATTAAATTTAGGAATACAAAATAAGATAAAAGATATACTCTAGTGTTTTTTTTTTTTTTTGAGATTACAATAATTAGGGGTGGGGAGATTCGAACACGTGACCACATGATTCTTCGGTGTTCATTCATGTCGTTGAGCTACTACTTGGAGATTGGTGTTAGTAGTGAAGAGGAGTAGAGGGGTTAATGATAGCTGGATACTTGTTTGGAGATTGGTGTTAGTAGTGGTTGAGTGATATATTTGATGTGAAATTTGATTGAGTAGTTTGACAGAATGTTTGATTAGTGGATTCCGAGTAATTGTTTATTATTAAATTTCAAACGAGTGATTTTTGAGAAGTACTGGTTAACCACTCATCTTCCACCAACTTTTAAGGTAGTAGGATTGAAGCACACTAGCGAACTTAAATGTAAAATTCTTTGTTGTCTCAAGTTCTTCGCACCTTGTGATGGGTGTGGGTTGAAACTATGATTTCTGGTTTAAAAATAATTGCTAAGCATGATTAGTTGTGTGTATCAGGATTACATTCCCACAGTGTTTGATAACTTCAGTGCAAATGTGGTGGTTGAAGGCACCACTGTCAATTTAGGCCTCTGGGATACAGCCGGTATTACTACAATGCATTTCTTTCCTTGAAAACAAAGCTTTGTTCATAGAAATTTTAGAGTATTAAACTTGGTTTTGGTTAAAAATGGCATGTAGGTCAAGAAGATTACAATAGGTTAAGGCCATTGAGCTACAGAGGAGCTGATGTTTTCATCCTCGCCTTTTCGTTAGTCAGCCGAGCGAGTTACGAAAACGTACTTAAAAAGGTGAATTAACATGACCCTTTTTTTCTTTTTTTTGTATGTTGATGCCTAACATCTTCATGCTTGCAACTTTGAATTTCTATTGTTTTTTTCTTGGTCAGTGGATTCCAGAGCTTCAACATTATGCACCTGGAGTCCCAGTGGTATTGGTTGGCACCAAATTGGGTAGGCCCATCCTTAAAGATTATACTTGACTCGAACTTTCATTATTTATTTATTTAATTCAAGCTGTGGTAATGAGGTAAACATAGGTCTAACCGAACCAAATGTTATATCAAAGCTTTAATGATGAGTTGGGATAAATTTATTATATCAAACCAACGTTCTAATTTAATGTAAAATAAAGGGTTAAGGATTCAACTAGGAGTTTTAAATGTACATCATACTAATCGATAAAAGTAATATTTCTCACTGGTTGACTTTGAAATTTAAGACATGTCTTACAAGTAGAACTCAAACTTAGGACATCTTGCTCTGATACCATATAGCATGTAGCATGTAGAATATCTACTTTTGTTATTCGATCTTCAATAGAAACATCAACTCTTTATATAAGGTTTCCTAATCTCAATTAAACCTAATTTAGGTAAAGAATAAAATCGAGAAAATTCAAACTATTTAAAACAGCAGGAAAGTACGATTACCAGAATACCCTTCCTAACTTATTTAGGATTTTCAATATATCACTATTATTTTTCTTTTCTTTTCTTTTTGCATTTATATTTGTTGAAAAGAAGGTAGGAGTTGAGAAGAGTTTACCTAAAGTAGGAATGCTTGCAAATGCAAACAAGAAAGTCTTTGACATCAAATCCTTATTATTTTTGTTTGGAACTTCAAAAAGGTGTGCCCATGTAAGTTTTGGATGTGAGTTTAGACCACGGTCCCGGTTCAGACCTCCAAATGGAATGCTGCTTATTTATAAAACTGTATTGTATCTCGGAGCTAGTTAGGGTGTGTGGAGTCTCTCGGTTTAGACCACCAGTTTTACAGCTAAGCTTGCTTGTTGATTTTTGAACTTGAGATCTTCAAGAAACTCTTTTGCACATCGGTGCGAAGAAAATATATGTAGAGAGTTTAATCTATAAGTATAGTTGAGAATTGAAATGTGGGCTTGTTATAGCTGATTGTTTAATACCTTTTGAAACCAGGCTCATTCTCTAAAAGAACTCCATGTAGTTAGGTTGACCAGGTTGCTCAATTCCCTAGATCATTGTTTGACAATGTTCTTTTATTAAAAAAAATTGTGATTATCCGCATCATTTTGTGCATATTTTCACTTTTGTTACGGGACATACCGTCTGATCCTACAACTTTTGGATTTCAAGAAAATGTGTAGAAAATTAATTTCTAGGTAAGTGTCCACCGTATTTCTTCTCTTCTCGAAATCTCTACCTAGATAGACTTGATTATCACTACACACTCTTGGTAAAAGGCGACTCCCAAAGCGAACTTAATTCATTATTTGACACGCAGTTTTTGTCCTAATGCTCTCGTGATGATGATGATTCATAAAGCTGAATGATTTGTTATGTTTCTTTACTTGCATGCTATCATTTGTATTGGTTCTTACTCTCGCAACTATTTGGGTTAAGTTGTGGTCATTTTCATTCCATAGATCTTAGAGAAGACAAATTCTATTTGGCAGATCATCCTGGATTAGTGCCTGTAACCACATCGCAGGTGAATTTTTTCCTTGTTTAATGCTTAGGAGATGAAAGTAGAAATTTATGCTGCTTGTGTTTACCTCATGGTTATGATGAATATTAACCTATTGGCATCCATGGTTCAATCTAATCAGGGCGAGGAACTTCGTAAACAGATCGGTGCCACGTATTATATCGAATGTAGCTCAAAAACCCAGCAGGTATTCGGTCGATAACATTTTTTATCCCACGCGTAGCAAAATCTTGAACTATTGTTAGGTCTGACCACTTTTAAGAGAGTACCGAGTACAACCCCTAAAAATTGTAGTAGTCAGATTGGTATTATAACTAAATGGCATTAATGTGATTACAACTATGTATAGATATCATGTCATTTCTCTGTACTGTTCGTGTTTGTGTCGTTTGATTACGATAGTTTCATCGTTATTGTAGAATGTGAAAGGAGCTTTTGATGCAGCTATAAAGGTTGTAATCAAGCCACCACAGAAACAAAAAGAAAAGAAAAGACCACCCCGTGGATGTCTGCTGTGAGTTCTATCATTCCTTCTAAATTTTCTAAGTTATGTCTGAGTTAATATATTGCATAGTGATTCATTACATTTTATTCAACTCTGTTTCTTTTTTCTTTTCTTTTTTTTTTAATCCGTAAATGTTTGGTCCATTCTCGTATGTCAAATCATCTAACTTGCATTATTTATCAATGTCAAGAAAATCTTTAAAAAATTAAATAAAATAATAATTCCTAAACAAGTAGTTACCATGAATCGAATCTATAACTTTTTTTTTTTTTACAATATTTTATTTTACCATTAAATCAGAACAGTCAACTCAGTACCAAAATTTAGTCGTATATGAACATCACAAGGGTTAACATGCAAATAGATTAAATTTCAAATCTTATGAACGTGTTAACATTTTTTTTTTTCTATCGTCGACTTATGATTGGTTTTCAAATGCAGAAATGTATTTTGTGGAAGAAACCTTACAAGGCAAAGTTGAGAGCTGTTTTTTTTAAAACAACAGAGGGTTGTTTGGAAACAGAGATGAAGCTGATAATATTAGTAGAATTATTTTTAAAGTATGATTGGTATTTCACTTTACGGTTTTTTTAGTTGTATACATTTATTTTGGAGGAAAAACACTGTTTTCACTTTCCCCATTTGGTATATTGTAAAATAATTTACTCATAATTGTAACTTTTGAACCTCCTGCTGCTGCTGCTTATAACCTGGCCCATGTACATTCAAATAGCTAAGAATCCAACAAAAAAAAAAATCATTTAAAATAAGTTGTCATGATGTTAGGTGTTTGCTTCAAGCCAAGTTAGAATTCTCAACAGTTTTTACAATTAAAACAAATAAGAAGTAATTAATAACAAGATACAAAACCTACAAATTCTACCACTGGGAACTTCAGCCATTCTACCAGCGATTTCAGAATGTAGAAAAAAAAAAAACTAAAAAACTCTTGTTAGTATTCAGGTCCGAGCCTTGAGGCATTGAATCAGACCCTCGAGTATTAAGGAAGCAAATCTAGAAAATGAAAATTGATTATCTGCAATGTAGTATTTATAAGTATGCTCAAAGCAATTCAATGGTTCATATTGATGATATAGCTGCAAAAAGGATGGAAAGATTTTTGAGTTCAACAGTGTATTAAATTGATGCACAAAAACACCTGTATGGGGCAACAGATAAGAGTGTGCATGATTTTCAACAGTTAAATATCTACAAAGAAGAAATTATCTGTGCAGCCAACCAGAACAAATTCAAGTGACAAGAAGAAGCTTGAAGGCTCCAGACATTCTTTTTTTAAGTTACAACTGATACAGAGAAAGTGTGTGTGGGGGTGGGGGTTTGAGACCGTGAAGAACAACATTAGATACTACTCACCACCCTCCCTCCTCCGAAAAAGCACACAAAGTTAGATGGCAAGCAGCGGATGTCGGCTCAATTCAATCCTCAAAGCACTGTAAAAACATATAATTAACATTTTTAACATTAGAAAACAAATCGTGGAATACAAATATATTCATGTACCATCCCCCCATCTTACAGCGTCCCGAAACTGGAGCCTACAGTCAGAGTATAAAAGAAATAAACAAAAACTCACCAGCTTTCAACATCTTCCAACTACCATGATGACTGTTTGTACCCATCCCACCCTCCTTCTGGCTCTTTTCTCTTCATCATGCCAATTGCTGGCTGGTAAACCCTCATATGCTCCTCTGTGGGGGCCTGCGAATTGGCAACAGATAGTTGCCTTGGTATCAAGGATGATGGTTCCTCTCTTCCTTCAATGTCCGGAACTATAGGGCCAGCATTTAGATCTAACCCTTGTTTTCCCCACTTTCTAATGCTATCATAACTAGTATTGTTGCCGCCATCTGAGTGACTGACGACGTAAGGTCTTGGATAGTGAGTTGAGACTGTGCCTGGATGTCCTAAGAACTGTGATGGGACTGCAGGGAAGCAAAGTCTGCTGCCAGATGATGAATCAACATACCCTGTTGCATTGCCCGAAAATGTGGCGGAAGATAGAGGGAAGCTGTTTCCAAATGACAGGACAGGATATTGAAAGTTTGCGGCAGAAGGAAATGGCACCGCTGGAGAAGATGATAATACAGGCCCTCTAAAGATATCAGGGTTATAAGGACTGCTACCACTTGTGGGACCCAATATCCTGGTTGATCCATTTGGTGCAACGACCGGAAAAGGGTGTTCTGCTCTATCAGGCATAATTGATGGAATTGCAACAGCTGAATACGCATTTCCTGGAGGAAACCATGATGGAAAATTTCCCATTTCTGCATTGTTCATCCATAGGCCAGAAACAGTTGGCTGGGATGGCATACTGCTTCTAGCATGCTGAGGAAACATTGATGGTTCAGTAGACGTCTCATCAGCAATTGGTCCATTTAAATCAAAATCCCTACGAAAATGCACCTTGTCATTGAAAGGAACGGTTGACGATTTAACATTAAGAGGAGCATCAATTCTACGAAAACTGCTCAAGGTGAAGCTGCTTCCATCAGGAGCATCATCCACTCGGTTTAAGTCAAGATCTAGTCCTCCTGAAAAACGTCCATGTGTGGAACCCATATCATGTGCCAGATCACGATTTTTAGCCAGGTCAGATGTAGAAGCCACTTCCTTAGTAGACATCTGGGCATTCATATCTTCAAGAATCCTCTCATCAGGAACATTCAAGTCAATATCCAATGGTTGTCGAGAAATTTTACTGGCTGCAGCATCAGGGAGTGAAGTGGTGGCTATCCCTAGTGGCATTTCTAGAAATTTTCTAGGCTCGGCAGGTCGAAAAGCACTTGTGGCTGCTGATCCTTTCCAACCAAGTTCCCCTTTACTCCTCAATAGATCATCAAGCGGCACAAAGGCTCCTTTTGCTGCAGCTGCAACTGTAATTGAAGCAGGGGTGTTGCTTGCCGCATTAGATACAGGAAAAGGCAATGGACTAATTAACTGAACAGTTTTTAAACAACCAGATTGCTTAAAGCTACTTGGCTCACTGCATTTTCCATCATCTACATTAAAGCCTTCATTCAAATCAAATTCCAACTTAGCATCCAAACCTGCCACCCCAGGGTCTGCACCAGTGGATGTAGACTCCTCTGCTTCTGCTGCTTCTGCACCAGCTAATTTGGATTTCTTGGATGGCAGACCCTGCTCAGTTTCTTGAACAGCAGAGATATTAGATTGCACATGATGTGCTTGTCCTCCACTTTTCTCATTTTTCTTTTCAGATCCCAATTTTTCCTCCACATACTCACCCTCATGGTTTGTAGCTGAACACAGGCCACTTAAACCTCGTGACTCAGAAGCCATAGGATCCTGGTCACTTCGATGTCGTTTACCATCAGACAATGTATTGGTTTCACCATCCTTCTCACCCTTCATCTCACTTGCAATTACAGAAACCGGATCACTTGAAGAGCCTAAAGCCTGAAGTATTTCATCACTCCTCAATTTGACAGAATCACAGTTCAACTTGGAAGATAACCTTTGGTCAGATGTACCAACACCATTCAGTCTGTCATTCGTATTGCCATCAACTTCTTGCAACCGATGCAAAGGATCGGCAACGATATCCACTTCAGCTTTGTGGTCTGAGATACCATCACCGACCACACCACTATCAAGCAAAGAACTGCTTGACTTCAGCTTAGATTCTGGACTGCTATCTCCATCTGCTATATCAGCTGTCTTTCTTTCCTTGACTGGTTTAGTCCCCTTCTCAAAACCCTTCTCTTGCATTCTAGCAAGAGAGACATGGTTTCCAGCCTCTTTCATTTTCATACAACCATCTGAAATTGGCACAGAAGTTTGTTGCAAATTTACACCAGATTGTTTTGATTGACCATTCAGATCTCCAGGTTTCTCTTCAGATAGGACATTTTTGGCTCCAAGAGATCTACTGATTAGCTCAGTAGCATACATACCGCTATTTGACTGAATGTCATCTCTAGCATCCTCTTCAGGACAAGATGCTTTGACTTTACAATCACTGCCTCTGGAGGTTCGGTCAACTGCAGTGATATTTTCTGGAGTGTCGGAAGGCAGAACATAATCAGACTTTGACATCTCAACAGCGGCTACACTAGC
Organism: Cyclanthera cordifolia; assembly: GCA_037832605.1. NCBI lineage: Eukaryota > Viridiplantae > Streptophyta > Magnoliopsida > Cucurbitales > Cucurbitaceae > Cyclanthera > Cyclanthera cordifolia. Next base: position 12,861,792 of record JBBMEG010000009.1, on the reverse strand, counting down.
AAGTAAATTCATTCCAACATTATCCGTGAGTGAGGTAGGCATACTGGCTTCAGAGCATTTAATACAACTATCGATCAAGGCATTTATGGAGCTGAAAGGAGAATCATGTAACTTCCCATTCTTATGATCATTAGCTAATGATGGCGGAGTGGCCTTTGGAACTTTTATGTCCTCAGCAGCCTGACTTCGCTCCTCGCCATTTACAACTGCAGGAGATCCATCACCATCATCAGAGCCGGTCACCATATTCTTTATATTGCTATTCTGCCAGGACTCAGCATTATCTCCAGTGATATTAGGCTGACAGGTATCACTCTTACTGTGATCAAATTGATCATGCTTCTCTGAGAGAGGAGAAGAAGAAGCCATGCCATTCACTATTGAAGGATCTTCAAGAGATCCTCCACTAGCACTCTGTGTAGGACTCCGACCACGATTGGAGATCTTAACTATCAGTTTGGAATTGTTTCCCTCGCCAATAGGCCCATCAGATGCTTTATCCAAGGTCATTCCAGATTGTGATGACCTCTCTATAACTGTATTTCGATGCAAAGAACTTTTTCCTGACCCTGCATCTCGTTGAGCCCCAGAGAGAACAGAACCAGGAAATCCATTAACAGACTTGCGCGGCCGAGATACCCCACCTGAGATCTTATTCACACTAATTGAACCAGCAGTAGAGCTTCTGGCATCCTCCTTCCCTAAACCACCACATTTACCATGTTCACTAGAACAAGATTGACTATTATTATGGGACTGACTGGAACTACTACTCTTCTCATCCCTGACAATAGTTTGAGCAAGATCAGCATTGCCAAAAACACCAGGATTTCTGGATGATCCATCTTTAGAGTTAATACTTGCTGACGTGGGTGATAAAACAGGTTTAATAGAACCAGGAGAGGCAGATGCAGATCTTGTAACACTATCATCCTGAGCAAGCTTCACTGATGCAGATTTGGATGTAGAAAGCTGAGAAACCGAGCTCTTCATGGCAACTTCAGAGGATGCATCTTGGTTCCTCCCTGCATGAGAAACTTCAGATTGACGGGTTCTCGCACTCCATGCAACAGCGTGGTTTGAACCAGATTTTGTATCATTAATGTTCATTTCAGCTTCGACACGTTTTTTCCATGTGTCCACTAAGCTTCTAGATTTCTTCTGAATTTCCAAGTTCTTATGTGAGCGTAAATGATTCACAGACTTGCCAATATTGCACATCTGTAAAGCAGGAAGATTTACAGGTAACTTATCTAGGGCTCGAAGCAAAACCAGGAGAAATTCCTCAACTGCTTTTTCATTATCCTTGGGGCTACCACCATTGCCAATTTTTCCCTTGTGAACCTCTTGGAGCCATTCATCAAGTACAGGTAAACCCTTAAGATGCACAAACTGACTAAGGCACTCAACCTTATCTGTGGCAGCTATCACACCTGCAAGTGCTGATCTGCCAGCCAAATCAACTTTTTTGTCATTTCTATCCGCTAGCATAAGCTGCACCAATCTCTCGACAGCTTCAGAATCAACTAAGCCTCCTTTTTCAGCAATTCTTGCAATCTCAGACTTGAAAACATTTTCCAATCTGCAGTTAGCAGAATCCCCTTCATCTGTCTTTATGGTGCGCTCGCGTTTGACAGATTCTAATCCTACATCACTCCTTTCTCTTTTTTTTCCCTTAGTGTGAGAAGGAAAGGAAGTTGTTTGAACACTTTCTGAATTAGCTTTTAAATGAGATGTTGATGTCGGACCACTTGTAGGCTTAGGTGATCGGCCACCGGATTGTACTGAAGCATGCATTTCTACTCTTGTCTTATCTAATAATTGATCTAATTCTTCCTGACGTTCCTGACAAAACAAATACAATTAGTCAAATATCGCAGCATCTGAGATTCTGAGAGAGAAATTGAACCAAGCATCAAGAACTTACATTAATATAATCCTGATCAGTTAACCACCACAAACACTTGCTTTTTATGTCATACACTCTCCGACACACAAATGATGAAATCCCTGATGGTAATTCAGCGCCCTTTGGAAGGAATGCAACTTTACACGGATGGAGTAAAGATGCTGCAGGAATTTCATCCTTGTGAAAGGAATAGAAGACTTCGTTTGGTGCAGCCTTTAAAAGGATGTCTTTGCCAAGCTTTAACTCAAAAGATCGATAAAGCCAATTCACGCCTAACTTCAACTTATTCTCCTTACCAGCAGTCAACCACCGTATTATTCCAATGAATGGTGGGGAACCTTGAGGGGGTTTGAAAAGAGCACAATCACCTACACTGATCTTGCGTCCACCCTGTTCAAAGAGAGTAGAGAACAGTGACTCAGTCAAAAAACAAGTGGCCAGCCAAAAGAAATTCAAAATTTAAATAGAGCAGCTACATGATAAAAGCAGCAGTAACACCTTCAAAATATTTATTTAAAAAAACGATAATATTTCTCCATGAGATTAGAAACAAAAAAAATAAATAATATGTACCCACGTAACAGAAACTGTGAAATTGCTTATTTTAAGAGAATACGTTAGATGAGACAAACAAACCCATAAACAATGCAAATAAAACACCTACTTATAAACCCATTTGTTACACTAAAAGGTAACTAAGAAACCCTGAAGCAAATCTCATAAACATCCTGCCTTAGTTAAACAAACACGCGTTAGGACTGGGCATCAAACCTGAAGATGGCTCAGAAGTAAAATACCCATGGCTGGGAAAAAAAAACTAATTGGTATGCTCCATAAATTAACGCCTCATCCTGACAGGCAAAGAACCTACAAGAGCATTCTGTAATGCCAAGCAGAAAACGGCCGATTAATTTTTGTACTAATTATGCAACCTTTTTGGAAGCTCATCCAGTGTCTGAGGCCCCCAACAGGATAAAGAACGGCCACCATTCTACGTTAAAACAATATGCCAGACCACACCAAGGGCTTCAATGACATTTCCCATAATCCCTCCATAGAGAAAGAATGAACACCACAAAAACTAAAAATAATTCCTCCCCTCAACATTGCGCGACCAACAATCTCTCCCACCCTTTTCATATACCTACAACAGCAAATGTTTATAACAAGCACGAACTAAAACAAGCACACACAAAAGCTCTAAAAAGGACAATCAGGATAAGGGAATAGAGAAAACAATACCTTGCAAAACGAATTAGGTGAAGACGAAGACGACGACGAAGAACCATCAGCTTCTACGATCTCGGTAGCAGGTGTGGGGACTGTCCACATGTGCCGAGTCCGTTTCCAGTCCTCACCTCGACGCCCATGCATAGCCACCTTGCATTTCCCCCAAATCCAGCCTCGATCCCACCTTCACGCCGAACGAGTACCATCAATCCTAACCCTAATCGGACAGAGGAAAAGGAAATTCAAAGCTATCCGCTTACCGAGAAACCCTAGATCAATAGAAAAGGCTGCCCTGGCATCGTGTCCCGATATAGAAACAACGGGAAATCCCCTCCAGCGAACCAACAAGTACGATTCTAGGGTTTTTACCTTATCTAACACAGATGGATCGAATTGAAGTCCAGATCGAAGCAGATTGAAGAAGACGATTAAAGATTTCGAGCCGCCTTTCAACCTAGAAAGAGAGAGAGAAGTGCGAGAATCTAGAGAGAGAAAATCGAATACGCACAGAGATGAGGAATGGAGGTTGCGAGAGAAGAGAAAGAAAGAGAAAGCCAGACGGCAGAAAGGAGATGTTGTACTTGGTAACGAGCCAAGACCGGGCTCTCCCGGGCAGATCGGGCAGTTCGGGCTGAGTAAATGATAAATAAACATGGCGGTGATTGCAACTCTCACCCCCCCGGCCCGAGAGTGAATTTTTAGAACGTGCCCCAAATATATTTATTTATTTATTTTAATCTCAAATTTTGACTTTCATTTCAGTTTGACTAAAATATCATAGGTTTA
>JBBMEG010000009.1:12829802-12843844 GCA_037832605.1 Cyclanthera cordifolia | reverse complement strand
GACATATACACAGTACATAGTATAAAACTTCACTTTAAAAAGTCAAATTTTTTTTAATAAAATAAAATGTTACATGTGGGATTGTGAACTTATATTAGCCGTCAAATTGTACTAGTTTGGAAGTTTCGAAAAGTTTGAGTACGTTCTTCAATTACTGGCAATCAATGCCGAAAGACGAACACCTCTACTCGCGTCGGCCCGTGATGCTACTGTTGAACTAGATTAACATCAAACAATAAAAATCAACTTATTATCATGTTTTGTGATACCTTTAAATATTTGTATTGAGTATTTAAAAATAATAGTTACTAAATACTTATAAACAAAACTATAATCAAATCAACTTTTAATTACAATGATTAATTTTAATTCATTCTAGATACTATTTAATAAATTGTATTCTTCTTGACTCTGGGAAAATATCCCTAAAAAAGCACATGCACAAAAAAAATTAAAATATTATTTTAAAAGAGTTTTTTTCTATAATTATTGAATTTGATACTTTAATTAAATTTTTCATTCAATCATTTATAGTGAGGTAGTTCAAAATTCAGTCACTCAATTGAAAGCGATATAAAAACAAAACAATACAAATATTTCTTCAAATCATGATAAGATGTCGATGTGCAAATTTTTATTTTAAAAAATAAGAAAATTCAGACAGATGGCGACACTACTTCATCATTTTTTTTTTCCATTTATGTTAGGGAGATTTATTGGATTAATCAAAAAAAAAAAATTTATATTAACCAAATATTTAATTTATACTTATAATACAATATTAAAATTTATTGACTATTATGAAAATATTTTAAATTTTGAATAAATTATTGTAATTATTTTATGAACAGACGCAATATAAATTTTTAACTTAATAATAATATTCTCCCCGTTTATTTAAATCAATTTTAATAACTAAAACTTCAATTTTGTTTCTAAATTTTTAATTTTTATTATTTATATTTTTAAGTTTGTTCTATTTGATCGATGTACTTTAAAAAAAATAGGTTATTACATTTTCAAAATAACTTAAAATAAATCGTCATTGGAAATTTATTGTTTAAATAAATTTGAGAAATACGCACGTTTACCTATTTTGTCTTTGCTTTCATTAAAATTATTAAATTAATATACATTAATATTACTTCCAAATTTAAAATATTGGACTTATAAAAAGCATTTAAAAGTCTATAAACTTATATAGATCAATTAAAAGTGTAAGAACAAAATGATATTTTAATTGATAATAGATTACATCATTATTTTCTTAAACAACCACACGAAATAACTACCTACCGCACTATCTATATAATGATGCTAATTACGAACTTTGCAAATAATCAACCCTAATCGTAATCCTAATCTCATAATTAAGATGTGATTTGGTTTGAAGTTCATAAAGTAAGATGAATTTGGAAATAATTGTAATTTAAATTAAATTTAAAGATGGTCCCAAGTGTACCACAAAAAGAAATGAAGAGAACAATATAATAAAAAAGAAAAGGACAAAGTTAAGTAGGTAAATGTATTTATTAAGAAAGGTGATGCTTATATTCAAAAAGTGGTTTGTGCACCAATCAAGTTGTCTTAAGTAATATTAATTTTCAAGCTCCCATAATTCAAACAATCATGTGGGTGTTTGAAAATTATTTGCTACTCCACCATTTTACCCAATTCTAAATAATTAAAAGGACAATTAGAGGAATGTTTATGTTTATTTATTTATTTTTAAATATAATTATCAAGAATATGTCTACCATGTTTTAAGTACGTGACATCTGATGATACAGATCCCGAACCATGAACTATTGAAATAAATGAAATATTGTTTACCAACTAGTCTATTTAACTTATTTATTTATAGATTGTGTATATTTTGTTCATATATATTTACTTTACACATAATATTTACATATGTATTATCATAAATATCTATTTGATATTTTTTATTATTGTTTGTTTAATCGATTATTTTACTTCATTTGATAATAAAAAAAATTATGTTTCTTGTATTTTCATATTTATTTTCAAACTGTAGTTAAAGTATTTGAAAGAAAAAAAAATCATTATTTATATCATGTTTTTAAAAATATTTATAATTTTTTTTGATCATTCAATTGTAACAAATTTTAAATTTCATGAAAAAATGTATTTAATAAAATAAGAAATAAAACTTTGAAATGTTTAATTTTTTTTTATTTTGAAATAAAAAATGTATTCAATTTAAAATATTATTTATTAATTATTTTATTTTTTATAAAAAAGACAATTACATCTCATTACATCCCATCTCATCCCAACCCGTTCTAGCGCCCTAAATCTCAAATTCACTGAAAAAAAAAAAAAAAAATTCCCTTAATCGAATATGTTTATGGCGTGCTGGCGAATCAAATGCATTTTAAAATGGAAACCTCAAATGAAGTACATTGCAGTAATGACTGATTAAATTCACTAAATTTCATGTTTAGATAATAAACAGAAGAGTGAAATGAGAGATCAAGAATATAAAAAAAAAAAAAAAAAAAATCTTGAAAAAGCTACTTTGCAGCTACACGGTCCAGTGTATATACAGTTCCTTTTTCTTATCGTATCATTCTATCTTTCATATCTGTTTCACAATCACAGCATAGCTAATTTCTTAGCTGCTGCTGCTGCTGCTTGTTCTGTTTCTGGGCTCTGCTTATTGGGGTGTTCTTTTCACTTTCCCTTTAATTTCTCACTTTTCCAGTGAACACTTTAAGGCTGTGGGGTTAATGGTGTATCGACTTTAAAGCTTTCCCACTTGATTTTGCTTCTGAAAGCTTGTTAAAAGGTACTTTTACTCATCTTTCTTGCAATTTTAATTTCTGGGTAATTAGTAGAATCATTGTTTGTTTTCTCATTTTATTTATTCTATTGTTTTTGTGCTGTTTATTTTATTGTGTGGAGTCCCATCTATGATTTTTCCACCTAGTATTCTTGTGGAGAGGTGCATGTGAGTGGTTTATTTTTCTGGGTCCTCATGTTTTTGACTGTTTTCTCTGTTCTTTCCACACTTTATTGTGCTATCATCTAGATTACCACATTTGCTTCATTTTGGGGTTTATTTTGGGATGATTTTGGAGGTGGGTTTTGCTTAGATTTGAGTTTATTGTACAGGTTCTGCAGATTTTTGGTTCTTGGGGGTTGAAAGTTAGGGCAAGAAAGAAGGTTGTAGAGTGAGTCATGGCAGGAGGTGCAGCTAAAGTAGAGGAGCCTCAACCTCATCCACCCAAAGATCAGCTACCCAATGTTTCTTATTGCATTACTAGTCCACCTCCATGGCGTGAGTTTTTCTTTTCTTGCATCTTTTTTTCCTTTGAAAGCTTTCGAAATTGAGTTCCATTTTAAGAACATTGGTCTTGTTTTTTACCTAAGATGAACTTAGTTTGAGGTTGATTCTTTTGAATCTAGTTTGTTTCAGCCTGGTTGGCTGTTTTCAGTTCTTGTAGGTTCTTGATTCAGTACCACTGTGGATAAATTTGCTTTCCTTTTCCCTCTGTTTTCTTTTTTGTTTTGTTAGATTCTGCTGCTTGAAAAGTGAATTTTGTATTTCTCTGTGGAAGAATCTGATCGATCAGAATAATCTCATTAGCTTTTGATTTTGGAATGGGAATAAAGCAGCAAGTCATTCCCTTGTTCACCAATTTTAAGAAAAATGTTGTTGTGTTGGGCTTGTTTTATCCCCTTTTTAAGTTTTGACTCTTACTTTAAACTGGAACTGAAATCCAGATGCATTTCAATCTAGTCATTTGTTGAGATTCACAGATTCTATTCTCTAACTTTCTGTGGATTTTGGGCCTTTTTTTCCCCACTTAGTACCAAAATGTATCTCACACCATTTATTCTTTAATCTTTTTCCTCAATGCAGCGGAAGCTATACTTCTTGGTTTCCAACATTATCTGGTGATGTTAGGCACGACGGTTCTGATTCCTTCTGCTCTTGTTCCTCAGATGGGTGGAGGATTTGTAAGGCTCTATTGTAACTTTTGTGTTACATTAATATTCGTTGTACATCAATATTTTCTTTCCTTTTTATGAAGGTTCTTACAAACATGTGATGTGACTAAATCATTGTTCTTGTACAGGAGGAGAAGGCAAAGGTTATCCAAACCCTGCTCTTTGTTGCTGGTTTGAACACCTTGCTACAATCTTTCTTTGGAACTCGGTTACCAGCTGTAATTGGAGGGTCGTATACCTTTGTACCAACCACTATTTCAATCATCCTTGCGGGTCGATTTTCTGATACAGCCGATCCTATTGATGTAATGTAAACTAAATCCTTTAGGGGCTGTTTGCTTGGCTCTTTTATAGAGCTATTAGAATCTGCTTTTATAGTAACTCTTTAAACATTTCATCCAAACATTGACATGGCTCTGCTGCCTGTTCAGAAATTCAAGAAGACAATGCGTGCGATCCAGGGCGCTCTCATTGTTGCATCAACCCTTCAAATTGTCTTGGGCTTTAGTGGTTTGTGGCGTAATGTTGCAAGGTTGGTACCATTTACACTACAAAGGATATTATTTATTTATTAATACCAAACTTGATTTTTTATTTATTTGTTTGTAATTGCAACTATAGGCTCTTGAAAGATGACTTTTGACATATGGGTGATATTCTAATGACTTGGAATAGTCTTTGTTGGTTAATATGATTGATGCAAGGTGGAAAAGCATGAAGCACTCAATTCATTAAGTTTACATGTTGCTGGCACAAGAACTTAATTCTTAAATATTTTCAACTTCTGAACTTCTTTAAGCTATTGTTGGATTGAAGTTTCACGTGACGTGGAGCGTTTCTTAATAATGATATGTTACCATTTTTCTTTGAAGAGTATAATGATCAGAATGTATTTGCTTACGACCAAGTCTCAAGTTTCTCTTTGGTCAATGTTTTCATATTTCAGGTTTCTTAGTCCACTTTCAGCTGTGCCTTTGGTTTCTCTAGTTGGTTTTGGGTTGTTTGAGTTGGGTTTCCCTGGGGTAAGTTTCTTTCTCTCTCTCTCTCTCTGTTTTTTTTTTCTTCAAATCTTTTTATTTATTTTTATATTAAGTATTTTGCAATGAATACTTTTTCACTACAATAAATGTGACATTTGCTTTGTTTGTTAGGTAGCCAAATGTGTCGAAATTGGACTGCCGGAACTTGTCCTTTTGGTCGTTGTTTCACAGGTATTATTTCTAGCAAGATACAGTCACCATTCTCTTACTAAGAAGATAGCATGACTTTTCTCCCTCTGCTGACCCTTTTTGCGAATTCATATTCTTTTGCTATAATCGCGTATGCTTTTCGTGCAGTATTTGCCACACGTGATCAAATCTGGCAAACACATATTTGATCGTTTTGCAGTCATTTTCTGTGTGGTGTTAGTGTGGATTTATGCTCACTTACTAACAGTAGGAGGGGCTTACAAAGGCGCACCCCCTAAAACACAACTAAGTTGCCGCACTGATCGCTCAGGGCTTATAGATAATGCTCCATGGTGAGTTTGGACCATCTCAAATCAATATGCTGAGCACAAAGTTGCAAATCAAAGTTTTGGATGTTAAAGTTGAAATCATTTGAAATCATATTCCTAGTTAGTCGCTAGGAATCTTTCTTGTCGTACCCACCCATCATTGCATTGGATTTTCGCTTGGGGCTTAACATTATACCTTTTGCCGACTTTTGTGTATTCTTTTTTAACTACTTTTGACTTATACATTCAGGGGGTGTTTGTATTGAGATTTTGGAAGAGTATTTCAAACTAGTATCTACTAAATACTCCTAAAAAATCTACAGACAAACGAGGTTTTGATTGTAATTATTACTTTTAAATACTCAAAATAGAATCTCATTCTAAATACTAATTTAAAAACTCTTAAAAGCTACATCCAAACAACTAAATACTCAAAATAATTTTTATTTCTAAATACTAATTCTAAATACTCTAAAAAACTACCTCCGAAGTCCAAACAAGTTTTTGATTGCAATCATTACTGATCATTACTTTTAAATACTCATTTTAAATACTAATTTTTAATACTCTTAAAAACTACATCCAAACAAGTTTTTGAATGCAATCACTACTTCTAAATACTCAAAATAAATCCTCATTCTAAATACTAATTCTAAATACTCTTAAAATCTCAATTCAAACATCCCCTCAAGTTTTATCAAATCCATTTTTTTTAATTGGATGTCATTATCTCTGATTCATTGATGGGATCAACAGTATACTTAACTTGGAATTTACATTTGCAGGATAACTCTTCCATATCCGTTTCAATGGGGGGCGCCTTCATTTGATGCCGGTGAAGCCTTTGCCATGATGATGACTTCATTTGTTGCCTTAGTAGAGGTTTGTTTTCTGTTTCTTGATTCAATGGTCCCTCTGTTTATTGACCCATGAATTCATCCAATTCCTGTTTTCTTCATTTTCTTGTTTCCTTAGTTTTTGGGTTTTCAAATTTCCATTGTTTTTAGAAAGTAGTTTGTTATAATTTACAATACATTTGTATACTTCAATTCGATACTATTCATTCCTTGAATTGATCTCTATTTTTCCCCTGCCCCATGTCAAATGCAGTCCTCTGGTGCTTTTATTGCTACGTCCAGATATGCAAGTGCCACTCAGCTGCCGCCCTCTATTCTAAGTCGCGGTGTTGGTTGGCAGGTAACGTAAGACTATCCTATCTGTGTAATATGATATATGCGTCTGAGCGTCTCGAAGTTGCATGGCGGTCAAGGAGTTAATCCGTTTTCAGTTCTATTCTTGTGTTGGTAATACCTAAGGACCACCAGGAAGATAAATGCTGATTATGTGATTTGGATATTGCAAGAACAATGTGCGTAATTAACTAATAAATTACAGAATTAGCAGACACCAACACCATTTTTTTTTTAAATCGGGAATCAGAGCTTTGCCTCTCTACAGGCCTAGGAGCACACATTCCAAGGTCTAGATCCACGAGAAAATAAGAGATTCTACGATCAAACTCACTCCTAAATTTAATCAATCAAACTCTCTCCTAAATTTTAAAATTGGAACGTCCAAGTAAGTATATCTTGGAGACTCCAAGCTTCAAGAATGAAGGCCCTTGTGGACAGTCACAAACACAAAATCATTGTCATCAAGCACATACCTGACACAAATACTAAAAAAAAGAATTCTTGATAAGAGTATTAGGGGCTCTGTTTATTGCATTATTATTTGTGGCTCACTCCACTAATATTTAGGGAAGCGTTGGCCACCCGAAGCTAGCTTCAGGAGACAATAGAAGTTGGGCAACAAACTAATAATTCGGAACAAAAGCGTTTAAACAGGATGATACAAGACTCCTAGGAATGGCCATTTTGCACCTTTCTAGGTGGCTGGGATGCACCATTAAGCCTTGATATGAGTTATTATGTCTTTGATTTTGTTATGATTATAGTTCTACAGATGATTTGTATTGTAATATGGGCGTGTTTGGAGTGGTGGGAAGGGGGAAGAGAAGATAAAGGATCACTTTACACCATTTGACTTGCAATGTTACGTTACTTAGCTATCCCATCAAAAATTAATTTACTCTCACTTTCCTTCCTTTCCCTTCCCTTCTCTTCCTGCCATTGTCAAACATGCCCTATATGCTTTACGTAAGACTGGTATTGCATCTGGCCCCTTCAACTTATATATGCAATTGTTTCTACAGGGAGTTGGAATTCTACTTTCTGGACTGTTTGGAACTGTGAATGGATCCTCTGTGTCTGTGTAAGAGTACTAAAAATTTTACTCTCTCGAGCAGTCTACTTCGGTCGAGTAAAAGAGTTGTTTTTCGTCCCTTTAAGATTCTCTCTTTTTGTATTTCAGCGAAAACGCTGGTCTCCTTGCCTTGACCAGAGTTGGCAGTCGAAGAGTCGTACAAATTTCAGCTGGATTCATGATTTTCTTCTCCATTCTTGGTAAGTTTCTCATGACACAAAATTTAAGCGCACTCTGTAGTCTATAAACTCATGAGTTGGCTGCTAATCGTCGACTATCTGTTATCGTCCGTGGACTTGCAGGGAAATTCGGAGCCGTCTTTGCATCCATTCCAGCCCCCATCATTGCAGCTCTGTACTGTCTTTTCTTCGCTTATGTTGGTATGCATCCGTCTCGAATAGTCTGGTTAATTAATACTCAGAGGTGTACTTTTTTAGTTATCTTGGGTTGGAAAATGATGCATTTTGTTTGGCAGGCATGGGAGGTTTAAGCTATCTCCAATTCTGTAACCTCAACAGCTTCAGAACAAAGTTCATATTAGGATTCTCCATCTTCCTGGGACTCTCTGTGCCACAATACTTCAATGAGTACACTGCGATTAATGGCTTCGGTCCGGTCCACGTACCCGGAGCAAGATGGGTAAGAGAGAAAGGAATCCCCCTCCATTTTTTCGACACCTCTTCAACCACTCGTTAAATTCTTACAATAACGCCTTGTGTTTTTTTATTGCTCTGTAGTTCAACGATATGGTCAACGTCCCGTTCTCTTCCGAGCCGTTCGTTGCTGGAATCATTGCATATTTTCTTGACAACACACTGCATAAAAAGGGCGATGGAATCAGGAAAGACCGGGGAAAACACTGGTGGGACAAGTTCCGATCGTTCAAGGGCGATACGAGGAGCGAAGAGTTCTACTCTCTGCCTTTCAACTTGAACAAGTATTTCCCATCTGTGTGAGTGATTTGTTGGGCTCTTCTGTCAAATGCTGATTCATTCAAATGGGTCTGTGAAAAAAATGAGAAGAAGATAGAATGGAATCACTTGTGTCTTTAATTTATTGCCAGTAACATCTGTATAAGATAGTTTCTTTTCTCTATAGGGATTACCTTAATTAATAACTTCATTTAATTGCTTTTCTTTTGTAATTTGTATATTCAAGGAAGAGGTGGATTTCTAAGTGTCTATGCAAAATCAAACTTTTTTTTTTTTTTTTTTTTTTTTCAAAACTGAGAAATCGACGGCTTTGTTCCACTGTATCCAAGGCAACCTACACGTCAGGAGACATCGAATGAATGAAGAAGATGTTTACAAATTAATCTGATAGGTGAAGAGCATACTTTCAAAATTCAAACTTTCGATCATTACAGAACTAAGAACATGCATTTGGCTTTGTTAGTCACTGGGTAAAATATGTCAAATTATCAACTTTATTGGAACGATTTATAGTTGATTTGTGCCTGGTTTAATTGATTAAGAGATGCAAATTTAGTTCTTATCGTTTGAAAAAGTTAGAATTTAGTTAATTTGGTTTAAAAATCAAGACTTTAGTTTTAAGAGTTAGAGAAATATATAATTTAGTTTTTATGGTTTGAAAAATTAAAATCGAACCTAAGGCTAGATAAAATCAAAAAAATAGTTTATGTAGCTCGCAACTTTTTATTAATAAAATGAATAGAAGTTAATTATTTATGTGTTTAATGATAAGAGTATGAGTGAGTAATTGATTGAATAGAAAAAAAAACGCATCAATTCGGATATCAAAAACTATATCTACGTACTTAATTCTCCAACGATGTATGAACAACATGAACTATTTTTTAGGTTTATCAATCCATAGAGACTAAATCATATTTTTCTAACCATAGAGTCTAAATTTTATATTTTTCCAAACCGTAGGACTAAACTCTAATTTTTTAAACTATAAGGACTAGTTATACTTCAAATCATAGGGACCAAATTTATCATTTACCATAAAATGCAATAACTCAACGGGGGAGATAGGGACGCGTCGAGTTGTAATGGCAAACAAAAAAAAAGGGAGGGTTTTGGATTCTAGTGGATAGAATTGAAGGTGACCAAACAAAGGAACCATCTAAAAATTTAAGGGGCAGTTCATTTCAATTTAAATTATTAGGTGAGAGGGCAATTCAAGTTTGAAAAGGAGTGCATTAGGACAAGTCAACCACTCTAATTGAAGGCCATATTGATCTACTACTACCCTACCCAAGGGACAACTATACATGAAAGTGAAGGGCCACAGCCAATATTCCACATTTTTCATCATTTGGAAGCTTTCTTTTGTGTAACAACTTCAAAAACCTTCAATTTTTTTCTTTCAAATTTAAGCTCGATATATGAGTTGTGTGATGAAAATGGTAATGGATTCAAACATAGGGGCTGTTTGTTTTGAGTGTTTATGGAGATTTTATAAACGAGCTTTTATAATCACTCTTTAAAAATCTTGTACAAACGAGCTATTATTACAATTTCTTCTTTATAATCACTCAAAATAACTCTTCATTTATAATCAGTCAAAATAAACACTACACAATTTTAGAAACAAATATATCCTCTTAAATTTCAAACCTATTGTAGAACTCATGTTTGACTTTGCATTGAGATTTGGTTGAAAGTAATTGGTAACTATTTTCTTTTCATTTTTTATTATAATTAATTACTGTCAAAAAAAAAAAAAAAAAAAAAAAAAAAAACTCAAGTTTATTTTTTTTGTTAATTATGGATACCATATTATTTCTTTATAGATAAATTAACTTTTGGTACTTTTAATTGATGAAAATGTCATTACACCTTAGGACACCTCTGCTTTAATAATTTTAATGTTTTTTTAATTAAAAAAAATTTGGGATATATATATATATATATTAGTACAAATTGGACGAGGAGATTGCAAATATCTATTTTCAGGATCAAACATGTGATCGTGATATTGAACTGGATTATTTCTAAACAATAAAATTAACGTGCCATTAACCTTACGATTATATATTCAACGCATGACATTTTGATCACGAGAATCACTTAATGCAGTGAATTAATGCTCGTATTGACTTTTTATTGTTGTTTGTAAATTTTTTGATAAATTTTAATATTTAGATAAGATTTTGGTTGTATTTTTACACTATTGACTAACATTTACAATGAAGCTTTCTTCATTGTATGACAAGTGTATCATTGAATTAAAAAAAAAAAAAAAAATCTAAAAAAAGTAAAGAAATCTTTTACAATTGATGGGCAAAATTAAATCTAACCACATAGTTCATCCATCATGTCTATCTTGAATTAATGATTTTAATCATATTTGACAATTTTGAATGAATATATATTGGTTTTTCTAATTCAATTAATTAATTAGAGCTGTAATCCATTATTATAACTGTTTCACAACTATAAGTTCCACATCTAATTAAAAAAAAATCATCTATTTATGAGTCACTCACAATCAATACTAAAGCATTAATGATTTTTTTTAAAAATTAATTTATTATTATTATTTTTAATACAAGTTGGGGAGGGGGACAACAAATCTTACATAGAAGACGCTACAAAAACTCGAATAATTGATCAAGTGGATACTAATACATCACTAGTGTTAGCTGAGTTATGTATCACAGTCGCACTTCAGAGGCAGCGGAATGACGACTGTGCGTCACTTTCTCTAACCCGACGAGCAAGTCAACCGAATCAAAATGGCAGAGCGGGTTGTACAACAGGTATAACTTCTATCACAAACGTCGTGAAAAGATTTTCGAAAAAGAGAGAATGAGAGTTTTAGAAATGCTTTTGTCTTTGAAAACTATATGACAATATACAATAAATTGTCTTTATCATATAATAACTTGGTAGGAGGAAGATTCAAGAAGTCATACCACTACAATATATTTTGACACGTAACTAATGTGACACCCTTGTATATGAAAATGACGAGGAGTCAACACTTACAATAAAATGAAGAAAACTATCTTAACATACAATAATGACAAAATAACATAAAAGTATAATGAAACGAGATTGAACGGACATGTAGCCATGTGCAAGACACACTAAATAAGTATGACCGTCACACTATGCTTACTTTGACTAAAAGCAAGAAAGGATTGGAATCATATAACATTGGCTTTTACATATGAATGTGACAAACAAATCATACAATTAATGCTTTAATTTGAAAAAGAAAAATCTTGAAAAAGCAAACATTCAATTAAACTCTAAACTGTTGGAAGAGATTGTCAAGTTGAAGAACTGAGCAATAAGACCTTTTTATTTTAAGAAAAATTGGTCAAAATTGCAGCAAAAGGCTGATGAGAAATAAAAGATGATTTCTTTTTAATTAGAATTTATCAATTATTTTTTTAAGTAAGAATTTATTATTATTATTTCTAAATAACCTACGTATAAGATATAGAGTATAGTTTTACAATATTAATGTCAAGTAAATAAATATAAATTTTATTTTCAAGTATTTTGATTATTATCCATTGAATTTATTACTTCTTAATTTTTTTAATATATTTTGTACTCACTAGACTAATTTATGATATAATTAGAAAAATAACTTTAAAGATTAGCAAAGATTCAAAGCTAAAGATGCTTTATTAGTTTATTACGTAGAGAAGATAAAAGAAGGAAGAAGCAAAAGGCAACAACTTATTAAATTGATTATTCGTAAAATTGTAGAGTGATTATTTTAAGTGATTAAAAATAAAAAATTATTTTGGGTAGTTATGAAGAAGAAAGTAAAAATAATTGTTAAATTTTGTAAAAATTCATTTTCAATAGTTAGAATGAATGCTAATGCAACAACTTATTAAATTCACGGAGAGGAGGATGAGAAAAATGCTACCCACTGTTTTTATTTATTTAGTTATTTTGAGATTGCCATAATTAAGGTTGGTAAACTCGAACCCATAATTATTGGACCATTCAGCTATTTTAATGCGGTTGAACTATTGTTCTTGTTCTTGGTAGTGCACTAATTTTAATTCTGGAATCAAAGTAAAGATTTGAATTTTTTTTATTTAGAATAAAAAATAAAAAAATTATTGTTTATGTGAATAAAAATGCAAAGATATTTAATTGTTGTAATAAAATAAAGTATTTCATCCACATTCCCTTTACTTATAGCCTTGTTTTGGTTACTTAGTCATTACTTATGCAATACCTAACCTCACATGGTTCCATCTTCAACCAAACAAAATAATGTTAGTCCTAACATTGTTAGGACTTTGACCAATCATTTCAAACCATTGAAAAATTATAAATTTTCTAACATTATTTTGTTTGGTTCAACAATCAATAAAGTTTTTATTTTTATTTTTATTTTTTAATTTTAATAAAAAACAAGTATCAATGTAGATTTAAAAGTTCATATATATATATATATATATATATATTATGCTTGATATCAATTTGTTGTTAGTTTTGTAATTTTACACAAAATCAAATGAAACTTTAGTTGATATAGTTTTTATTTGGAAGTTAATTTAAATATAATAAATTGAATAACATATTTAATATTTTATAATAAATGAAACATTTAATTTAGGCTCTTCACTTTAAATGTAATAGTTAAAATAAAGGGGAGGACTACTTTTTTGAAGCATTAGATTAGTATCAATTGAAAAAAAAATGATTTTAACATATGATAGCTATCACATTATAATAATATATATTTACTATAAAGATTATTACTTTACTTATAATTATAAATAGGGGGAAATCTAAGAGCATGAATGCAACTCATTTGTGATAATAACAATAATAATAAAATAAAAAGTTATCTTGTAATTATATAATGAACCAAGATTTTAAGGGAATTAAAAAAATAAATAAAATAAAGTAGATAAGCATGTGAACAAGTGATTTCAAAAGTAAAATCCTCAAGCATGTGACAGTTATTCTTTCCATAAGAAAAAACACATTTTATCCCAAATTTAAGGGTGGTGTCTCTTTCAAGAAGAAAGATTTATAGTAAAAGTTTCATACATGTTATAATTCTTTCCACTCCTTCTCCACTTATCTATTTATTTTGAAATGAATTACTTTAATTTTTATATATTTTTTTTAAAATACAAATTCGGGAGGAGGATAACAAACACTATATAGAGGGCTCTACTAGATTTCACGAACCCGTGACATTGATGTTAAACTGACCGATTTAACACTAAACAATGAAATTACTGCGTCACTGACTCATTCACTTTAACTAATCTATTCAAATATTCATTATAGTTATTGATAAGATTGTTGACTTGACCTAACCGTGTTGTCTTAGATTTGAAGCA
>JBBMEG010000009.1:12819218-12829702 GCA_037832605.1 Cyclanthera cordifolia | reverse complement strand
TATTGGTCCATCTATCTAATTAAATAAAAAAAATTATAATTTAACTCAGCCTAAATAGAATTATAATCTAACCCAACCACTTGATCGGTATACTGTTCTTTTGTACACTCTATTCGAATCTACTCTTCTATGCATCAAATCTCAGTATTGATAATATGAGTTTAACTTAACACCATCTCTAATAAAAATATTTAATATCTCAAAATAAAATAAAATAAAATATTCAAAAAAAAAAAAAAAAAATTAAAATTTTTTTGCACGAAGATAAAAACTGAAAAAGATGGCAATAAAAAAAAGAGACAGAAACTGACAGTGGGCACTTGAAGAACACACTTTAGTTTCTTCTTTGAATCAACAAAGCATGGTTCCAAATTCAAACAGCCAGAGGATGGCAACTTTTTTCTGTCAAATCTTATGATATTGGCAAAGTCCTGCCATGGATGTTGCAGAAACGTGTTCCGAAAACGCCATTTTCGAATCCGGTAAGGTTTCTTTTATTTTTGTCGCAATATTCTTCTATCGTTTTTCACAATCTTTGATTCTTTATACAGATTAGAATATTATGGTTTCAATTTTTCTCGATTTGTTAAATAATCCCATTTATCGTTCCTGTTAAGTACGATTTCAATTCTGTTAAGAAATCTTTTAATTAGGTTAAAAGAAATTAGAAGAAGAAGAAGCTTTTTTGGGCAGTGTAAGCTGAGGCATCTATGGAAGCTTTATTGAAAAGGTTAAAATTCCTTTTTGAAAGGGAAATGGTTGTAATGAATAGAAAGAGCTTGTAATGTAATACACAACCAAAAAAGAGAAAGGAGATAACGTTAAGACTCTGTCTCAAACCCCTTTGATGCGACATCCCTCATTATACTGTTGCTTAGGGCTTGTTATTTTATTTTGTTTTATTTTTTTTGGAAATCGAGAAATTGAAGTTTCGCTTCATTATATCTAACTAAACTCGTCCCTAGGCTAGGCATCTAGAGACATTGAAGGAATGGAGACACGGGAAGTGTCTACAAATTAATGTCACAGGTGGATCCCAAGCCAATGACCTTGAGAAAAACACACTTTCAAAACTTAAATTTTCGCCTCTCTTGCCACCCCTTAAGGACGAATGATTATGAGGAACCATCACCATTGTTTGGTTTGGAGTGCAATAATGATTATGATGGAACATAATAGTTAGTGTGAGAAAAACTAATATTGGTTATGATAGAATGAAAAATGGTTAAGGAAAACGATTATTCAATGTAAAAAAGGCGAAAATGATTATAAAGAGAATGATTTTATGGTCTAAAGATGGGTAAGAAAATTATTTCATACGTACCGGTTTGATCCTCTTGCCCCCAAACACTCTTGAAGGTTTATTTTATACTTTTGAGTTAAAATTTTAACAGTCTGTAGTGAAGGTTTATTTCAAGAATTTTCACCTCCAATTCTGGTTTTTCTCTTGTAGGCTACTATGAAAACTACTCCCAGTTGGGTAATCCAAGGGGAACCACTAGAACTAGAAGATTCAAGTTTCTCCTTTATTTTTGGGGTTGTGGGAAATATTTGACATTTTGTGAAGGAAAACTTTGTCTTCTTTGTGGTCCTGTGGAATCATAACTTTGAGAGCATGACATTCAAAATGTATACATCCCATTTCATTTATTAATATTCATATATTCTCTTCTTTTTTTTTTTTTTCATTTTCAATGTGGTGGTCTCACTTTGAATTCCCATTTCAATTAATGGGGTGTATAAAAAATACCCAAATGAAAAAGAGAAAATTATTGGAGTAGAGAGAGAGATAAGAAAAGGAAAGTGATGAGAGAGAATGTATTCATCATGTAATGTACATATCAAGGCTTGAGGCTGTATTTTCACCTTTGGCACCAGATACTCTGTTCCTCCACCCACCCAATCATAGCTCAACACCTCATAACTTGTTGGACAACCTTCCCCTCTTTATCACCTGAGTAGCCTTTTTTTACCCCCAACATCTATTAACAAGATAAAGAGTTTTAAGTATGGTAAAAAAGATTCTTTGAAAAACTAGGGGCATAAGGGAAAAGAAGGGAAGTGATAAAGGAAGGAAAGTAAGAGTAAATTAGCGATTGATTGGATGTAACTTGGTTGGCCAAATGGTAGGAAGAGATCCCTTTCCTTCCAATCCCTTCCCACTGCACCAAACATGTCCTAAATATTTATATATTTAATTCAGGACTGCTACCTAGAAATTAATTTCCTTTAGATTTTTTTAATATCCAAATGTTATAGAATCATATTTATATTAAAAAAAAAGTAAAAATAAAAAATAAATAGGAGTTTAAATTAGGTGAATGAGTGTATCTCTCTATCTCTAGTGACTATAAAACAAGATTGGTCCTCTCTCCACAGCCTCCCCCTCTTACTTGTTCATTATCCTCATCTCCCACAATTTCATCACCAGTAGAGAAAGAGAGATAGATATTAGAGTGAGAGAGAGAGATGGGAAATTGCCAAGCCATTGATGCCGCAACACTTGTGATACAACATCCAAGTGGGAAAGCAGACAAATTGTATTGGCCTGTGACTGCTAGAGAGATCATGAAGATGAATCCTGGTCATTATGTTGCTCTTCTTATCTCCACCACAATGTTTACACCAAATGAAAGTAATAACATCAATGAAACTACCAAGGTTGAGAAAAAAGATAACGAAACTAGCAATAATTCGGTTCGTTTAACTCGAATCAAGCTTCTTCGCCCGGCTGACACCCTTGTTCTTGGCCAAGTTTACAGGCTCATCACTTCTAAAGGTCAGTTCT
Source organism: Cyclanthera cordifolia (assembly GCA_037832605.1). Lineage (NCBI taxonomy): Eukaryota > Viridiplantae > Streptophyta > Magnoliopsida > Cucurbitales > Cucurbitaceae > Cyclanthera > Cyclanthera cordifolia. The sequence goes on along the minus strand of JBBMEG010000009.1, from coordinate 12,826,914 downwards.
ACACCTGCTATTTTTTCATATCTAGTCCTTAAAGTTCTTCAAATCCCTTAACTTCTTTTAATCTGAATTTGAATTAAAAGCTTCATTTTCTTTGTTGGTTTCAGAGGTTATGAGAGGTTTATCGGCAAAGAAACAAGAAAAGGTTAAACAAAGCCAGTTAGAAGCAGCAGAGAAGCCACAGAGGAGGAAAGAACCTACAACCAGAGGGTCGGATTCAGCAGTCGCAGTTGGAAGATCTGTAACTGAAGATCTAGTTCAGGTGAATTTTTCAACTAACATGAAAACTATTCTTAACTTTGAAGGAACTTTTTAGGCAAATGTTCTCTATTTTCAATTAATTTAATTTAAATACTTTCTGAATGAACTGTCAAAAAGTGCGGTCTGGGATTGCCAAAGTATGCTGCTTTGGTGGTTTCAATCCGAAACCTATAAGTTTAATCTTAAAATCTCATGTTGTCTTCTGGGTTCGAACCTCGGGACAGACGCGGATTCTCCTGGCTATATAGTGGAGTGAAGCTCAAGTTCTCGATATGTATATATTAAAAAAACTTTCTAAATGAACTGCATAATTTTTGTAGGGGACCAAACACGAGAAGAACAATAGACCAAGGACAAGTACATCGACAACCTCGGCCGCAGCCAGGTCAAGAACGTGGCAACCTTCATTACATAGCATCTCAGAAGCTGGTAGCTAATTATTTATGTTTTCTATTTCCCACATGCTATTGAGAGACAGGGTGTCACAGATTGTCCTAAGCTCTTTAAGCTTTCTCCTTAGAGGAAAAGGAAAAAAAAAAGAAGCGAAAAAGTGAAGAACAAATAAAGGAGAGAAGCCAAAATGACCTTTTGAATTCAAGAAGAGAAATTCCAACACATTGCTGATATTAGGGATTGTGGCTGTTAAAACTTAAAAGGTTTGTTTAGAGCTTTATCTTCAAATGCTGATGTTGGAGAAAAAGAGCATAAAACTGTGCATAGTGAAAAGCAGGGTGGGTTTATAGTGTAAGGAGTTGAGAATTCTTCAAACATCTTTGTAAATTCAATGTCCTTTTCAGTAAAGAAAACTGGACTTGTGCAAATTTTTTTTGATTCTATTTCACTCTTTTAAATCTTTCCATAGTTTCATCTGTTTTAGCAGATTTGACAAGTGTTTGTTTTTTTTACACTGTTGTTTTTCTGTTGAGTAGGCCAACATGATCTGCACATCTTGTACAATCTAATAATCATAGCCTCGTAGGCTTGAATCCACCATTTTCAAATGTCATTGAATAGAAAAATAGAGTAGAGTTGAAGCTAAGAGCCTACTATAGTCCGACCTCTTACGCGATAACTAATTGAATACGTGATAACCAGTTGAACTATGCTTGGATTGAATTCATTCGATTTTGTTTCCAACCACCTGTGGGCAGGGTTCATTATTAGGAAAAGAAGCAACTTTCTACTTCTTTAGTAGGTGTTTAGATGTGAAACTGTAGAGTGTTTATTTTGATTCATTATAAATGAGAAGTTATTTTAACAGAAATTTGAATTTTAGTAATAACTCGTTTGAATGTGGTTATTAATAGAAAAGTTGCACTTAATATGGATGCTTTTTTTAGAGCGATTGCATGCCATAATAACTCATTTGAATTGGTTAAAAATAAGTGATTATCTCGAGGAATTAGAAATTAGTGGTTAATAATAAATAATAAAAAATGAATAGTTATAAATGAGTGATTATATGATTAAGATCCCCAAACAAACACTCACCAAAGCTTACGACTGAAGAGCACAGTTGAGTTGAGGTGGATTTGCATATCTATCATCTCATGTTAGCTAGCATTGTACGGTATTGAGTCTTTTCCAACATCATTTCTTCAAACTAATCAAATGGATTAATAATTGTACACTGTTTATTATAGTTGTTCTCATTATTCTAATGAGTTAAATTAAATGTAGTTGGAATGTATAATCTCTTTAATTTTAGGGTACTGGTTTGGAACAGTTCAATTATTATAAATGCTAAATTAATTTAGCAAGGAAGGTTATAATAATATATTTTTGAGATTCAAATTATTATAACAAAAAGTAATGATTAATTATAATAATCAATAATTCAGTATAACTCAAAAAACTGTTCTTTTAGAGCATGTTCGAAGGACGGGAAGGGAAGGAAAAAAAATCGTTGTAATGCCCGTAGCCCAGGATTCGGATGTAGTCTTGAAACCCGGATCTGACCCTTTTGGATCCCGGTATTCTCCTACATCCCTACAACCCGGTCACGCTTAACTACGTAACGGGTTTTTTTAACATGTTTTGTCCTCACTCACATGCATCCTAGGAAAAGGAAGGTGCCCCTTGTTGATATAGGTAGTACAAATCAATTCTCTTAAGCGTTTCTTAACAATGAGACTATATTCCCCAAGATCCCTCTCATTCGTATGTGTACTCAGTTCATTCATATATCTCTCCTAACCTCGGGCGTTACACTCATTCTTACCATTTGACCTGTATGGTTCGATCGATAATTTATTTTTATTCATTCTCTTTCCTATGTTTTTAAAGTTAGTATCTCTTAACACCTACATAATTGTTTGGTGAAATTAGTTTATTATATATATATATAATTTAAGATATTATAAAAATGGAAAAAAAGAAAAAAGAAAAAGAAAGAGATGGTCCATTGGAAGTTAAAAAACTTAAGACAAAATGAGTAAAGGGATATAGTGCAATGTGACATGCCCTCGTGCAAAGCTACAGTTTAATACGATAATTCAGACCTAATTGCGATGTGGACGGATCAGCACTAAACTAAAAAGATTTCCTTTTTATTTATTTTTAAAATAAAACTTTTCCCATAATTTATTTTCATATATTTTTTGACCATTAAAAATGATTAACTTATCTTTTTCTTTTAATTAAGGGGAATCTTCCTCACATAAGGCATCATTAATTAATTAAAGTAACTTAATATATATATATATATAAATATAAATTAAAGGAGCCTTTTCTTTTCATTCCACTCATTTTTTGAATTTTTATATTTTAAATAATTCAATAATTAAAATAGATGAGTTTGTGCAGTGTTGATTTCTGCTTAATGTATATTCTGCTCTGTCAAAAATATATAAAATAAAAAAAATAAAAAATAAAATAATAGATAAGTTTGTAAAAACCTACAAGCAAAGGCGTGGTAGTTCAAGGGGTGGCGTAATTCGTTGAAGATAAATCGCGAGATTCTTGACCAGCTTACGTGTATCTCAATTATTCTCATGAGATATATGACCTAAATTTTTGGGTTGATTAGTGGAAATTAACATAATTCAAACAAATATTATTTAAATGATTATTTTGTGAGATTAGTTGAGAGTTTTTGTAATCTAGGTTTTTTCTAAAGAGGCGTCTAAAGTAAAGAGAATGAAAACGAATATAAGAGAATAATTTGTTATTGGCAAAATCACTCTCTCATAATCAATCTTATTCTTTTCAATAACCACTTCTCATTCTCTTGTATTTCTTATTTTTGTTTTCTATAGCCATTTTCTGCCCCTCAAACACACGTAAATATTCCTATATAATCATTCAAACATAATCACCAGTTCTTCTCATGATCATTTTCTTCATCCCACACACGAATAATTATTCTTCCTGTCAATGATTTCGTTTCTCATTTTGATCATTCTCTTATAATCATTCAAACCGTACAAAGGAGAATGGCCTTTGTCATTCAAGCAACAAACCAAAGACAGAATGAATATAAGATATAGTGCAAATGTGACAGTGGCTTTGTGCACATCTATAGTGAACTAAGGCCTAATTGGGATGTGATGCATCAGCACTTAACTCCCACAAGCCAAAAGAAAACAACTTTTTCATCATTTTTGCATATTTTAGACCTCTCTTGCAATGATTAACTTGATCCTTTTTTTTGGGTGAGGCATCATTTCTTAAAGTTTTATGATTATATTATATATATATATATTCTCTTAAAGAAGGCAGAGGAATTACAGACCATAGCAGAAAAAAGCATAAGATTCATAGCTTTATCTTATTTTTTTTAGATTTATTTGAAGTTGTTGCTCCACTTAATAGGTTGCTTTTTTATTAGAGAAACAATCAGCAAAGATCATCTCCTCTTGGTTGGGAGAGCTTTCATATGGGTCCTTGGATTTCAACCAAAAAAACAATCATAGCTTTTGCACAAATATTGTTGAATTATAGCCTTTGGATTCATTCCTGGTTTAATATAACTCAACGTGGTACCGGAACAGAAAATAGTGAATTTGAGCTCTGCCAAGTTACTTTCTCTCTAATTTCAACGTGATAATTCCTGGATGACAACTCTATCCTTATGCCCATTTTGATGTGATATTATCCACTTTGGATATACATCTAAGACTTCATACAAATGGAGACGGTTGTCATCACTTTATGTATCAATGATCTTCCCCTCATCTAACAAATGTAGAACAACTTTTTGTTTAAATCTCAATCATCCTCCATTCGAACAAAGTTCCGTCAAACCTCTCTGTGGACTTGTCATCTGCATTCGACACTAGAAGATTGATCATATCCTCGTCTCGAACAAAGTCCCTCAGCTTCCCCTCAAGTAGCCAATCTGTTACAACAAGTTCTCATCTCCGAACCCCAAACGCTTTGTCCTACATCAGGATATTCTACCGACATGGTTAAATTGACATCAATTGATAAAAATGAAAACACTACTCTGATCTTTACAATGGTATGACACATTCACATGACTTTGTTGTTGGTTTGACTCAAAATGTCTCGTACTAAGACAGTTGTCATCACTTTTATATATATTCATGATCTTTTTCGGACAACTTTGTTTACATCATAACGATGTATTCAATGCGTATCAAACAAAAGCATTTGAAAATTTACCTTTTTCTAACATTTTTCTGCAGATTTAGGATGAACTGATTTGCTTTTATGCTATTCTCATATACCTGCCCAACTTGTCTTCTCCCTTGTCAATAGATTGTATCATCATATCCTCTAACAATAATTGATACTCATTCTTATAGCCAACCTGTTTGATATTGCATTTCGCTATCAATAGGTCGCTAATATATCTGACTGATTCGAACATAACTCAACTAATTAAGTCATATTTTTTGACTTAGAAGTTTTCTCACATATTGTTGAATTAAAAAAAAAAAAAACTGATTAAATTTCTCAAATCCTAGATGAGTTGAAGTTTTCTAGTGGAGGATGGAGCAATAGAATAAATATCAACCAACAACTTCCTGTTCAACATATTATGAGAGGTATCATTGGTGAGTGATTGAATCTCATTGAGTGAGTCCAGCTGTTAGATAAGGAAAATAATTGAGATATATCTCATAATTTAGCAGGTCTTGTTTTCTTGCCATTCAGATCCAAATTTCAAGATCTTCTAAGATCAGAAAGAAAAGAGCTTTCTTTCATGGCAGTGGCTGACACAAGTATTTGTGAATATGATTTGTTTGGTCAAACAAAATGATCAGATTCATCAGATTAAACAGAGAATAGCCACTTCACATGTAACCAAAAGAAAAACTTTTTGATTATGCTAAAATGTCTTGAATTATGTTGCAGTGGAAATATTGTCTAGTCTAAGATTTAGACCGGCTCTGACCCCTTGGACTCCAGCATCCCCCTACATCCCCTACGACCCGACCACGTTAACTACCAGCCTTTAAGCGCTTCTTAGAGTGAAGACTATCCCACAGACCAACACATGTCTTTTCAGCATGTTTTGTCCTCACTTACATACATTCTAGAAAAACTCCTAGGAGGTCACGCAATCTAAAACTACTCAAAGGTGCACCTTGTTGGCATGTATCTCTCTTAACTGCGGGCATTACATGAAACCTACAATATATGTTAATTACGTTATATATATATTTTTTCTTTGGAAATTAGAAAATCGAAGTTTAGCTCCACTATATCGGGGTAACCACGTCCGTTCCTAGGCAGGTACTGGAGACATCGAAGGAATGGAGACACAACAAGTGTCTATAAATTAATGTCACGAGTGGGTGTCGAACCTGAGACTTTGAAAGGAGCACGCTTTCAAAACCCAAGCATTCGACTATCGCATCACCCCTTGAGGACAATTACGTTTTATATTTTCGTAATGGACTTTTATCTAATTTGGATCTTTGAGAGGTGCTATATAAACTTTTTTTTAATTCTTGTCCCCTTTCTCTTGTCATTTGCTTTCTTATCTCCAAAATTTAAAAATGTTTCTTTTATCCGTTGATGTATCTAACACAATGTTAACGAATCACATAAATATGTGTTCTCTATCGCACGTACTTTAACACTAGATTGCTTTTACAATTCTAGTCTAAGGAATTAAGATATGAAAACAACTTAATAGTCTCAATTGAAGAAAAAAAAAACAATGGATCTCATATTTCTGCAGTGCTTATGTAAGATTTTTCAACTCAAAATAAAAAAAAGTTATTGAAACTCAAATTTCTCTTACAGTATACACTCTATAGAATAGCAAACCCGAATCCGAAAGTATCGAAAAAAATCGTAGTTTATCAGCTTCTCGTGTTCGAAGATAACAGATTCATCTGATAGCAAGTTTTACTCAACTGGTGTGTGTTCTAAGTCACTCCCATTCATCTCTCCCTGCTTGTCAAGTTGACTGAAATTCCCTTTCTGTTTGAAGAGCTGGCGGTGATGATGTCGACAGTATATTCGATGTTCGTGCGCTATGTAGTTCGACGGGCTTATCACACATCCTCCATGTGCACACTTGAAGCAAGCTCTGTGGTATGATTTACTATCTACTGCCACCTGAAGAGACAAAAGAAAAACAGCAGATTTTAAAATTTGAGCAAACTAGTTTGAAGGATGCTCAAACTGATTAAGGCATTATATTCACGACCAAAAGATCAGAGGTTCAAATCATCGCTCTTAGACGAAGGAGACAAATCTATGTTTATAGGACATTGATTGGATCAAGTGACTTTTCATTAGTTTTGTTGTTTGGAAGAGTAAATACTCGATAATTTTACGTTTTCGGATTTAGTTTTTTATGTATAAATACAAATCCATAGATGAGATAAAATGGTTGAGTCTTTACTCTTCAAAAAATTGAAATTCAATAAGTTTTACTTACACTAGAAAGAGTGGTCATTCCTTCAAACAACAACATTCAAACGAGCTATTACTAAAATCTCTCTTTCCAAACCACTCAAAATAACCTCTCGTTTCTTATCGCTCAAAATAGTTTCTCTTGCAATTACTCATCCAAACATTTACTTAGGGTCCTACGGAGAGTAGGGAGTAGTGGTGTTGGTGGGGTATTTTTTGCGAACTTGTAAAGGAACTTTAATAGTTACTTTCTCTTGATCCATAACTATTGGTTGATATAATTAAATTTACCTCAATTTATGAAATTAAGGATTGATTGATGATTTAACAAATCTTTTGGTGTGGGCTCTATCAAGATCTCGCTCCTCTCGTAACACAATACTCTACGGGACGAAAATAATGTCATTTTAAGGCAACTTTCAACATACAAAGTTGTTTCACAACGGTTAGTTAAGAAGAAGATCATTGATACATAAGTGATGACAATTCTCTTTATCGGTACGGAGCATTTTACCTTCTCAATTGGGTAAACAGTTTTCTTGCAGGTAACACATTTGTCTTGAGTTCCAGCAAATAAACTTGACATTTTGCTGTTGGATTG
>JBBMEG010000009.1:12776139-12787306 GCA_037832605.1 Cyclanthera cordifolia | reverse complement strand
AGGTTCTCATTCTCATGTACTCTTCCCAAAAAATTGCACCTTGTCTTGAGGCGAGCAAGGAAGAGCTCCATGCTTACAGGTTCATTCCACCTACCTAGTAAATAATTTTTTACCGGATTCTTGACATTCAAATGTTGTAAGGTAAGGCCGCATGTTACTTAAGAATATTCAAGGTACACGTAAGCTGATCCAGACATTTGGAAATCAACCAAATAAATACAGTAGTTCAAACAGTTTGATCTGAACAGCTTCTTAAAACTTTCGTCTATTTAAACTGGCGTCGAAAGATTCCAATACAATAAAGCGAAAGGAACTAAATAGACAGGCATACAAGGAAAACGGAAGATGTAACAACAAGACATCAATTAACTTAATGGAACTAATTATCAAAACGACGGAATAAACGGCTTCAAAAAGAATTGAAGATAGAATAAAGAAATTTAGAGAAACTTACAGCTTTTTCACGGATCCCGGATTCGACGTGGAATCCACGGCGCGAGAGTGTTGAAGGATCCACCTGATCGAACAAATAAAAAAAAAAAATTCAAAGATTGAGTGAGAGAATGAAACGATGATCCAGTATAAGAGGCGATCGAATGAAAAAGAACCTGGGATTGAGATCGGAAATGAGAGATGAGAGTGGTTTTGTTAAGCAAAAACGCCATTGTTGCAGAGCACGAGATGCGAGAAGGAAGATGAGAGAGCTATTAGAGGTAATTTAAGGTGAGCTATTCTACCCATTTTTAGTTTTTTTTTTTACTTTTTTTTATTCAGAATCAATTCTCATTCTCACAGCCGCAACTTTTTTTTTTTAATTAATTTTTATTGTACTAATTATTTATTAATCATTTGTCAAACAATCCTTAATCATTTGTCAAATCATTTATTAAACCATTCAATCAAATTTTAAATTAAATATATCACTTAATATTAGCATTAATCTTCAAATAATTAATTAATTATTCAGTAATTAGTAACACAAATAAGTATTTAATCACCTATACTCAAAAAATAAATATTTATTTTTTATTTTTTCTACCAAAAACAAATTCATCATATATTTTAATTATAATATTTCAATAATTATTGTTGTGTTGGCACAACCTAATATAATTAGTAAATTTGTTGTCAAATTTTCTCACAATTTTCCTTAAAAAATATAATTTGAAATTAGTCTAAATACAAATAATAATAATAATAATGAAATGAAACGAACACGAGTTGGTTTGAGTGGCCAATAAGGAAAAAGAATATATAAATTTTTGGCAAGGAACTTTCCAGAGTGGATTTTGGGTTTAACCACACGTTGAAACATGCAATTATGAAGCAGTTACGAATGAGCTCCACACTTGAAATTCCAAACAACAATGGAGAAAACTTGAATATGGCGATTATTGGAGGTGCAGCTGCCGCTTCCATGGCGTCTCAATCTGCAGGAAGAATTGATTATCCAATTCCTCGATTTTCAACTTCTCAACTTCCCAGTTTCGTTCTCCATCGAACCAATCAACCCAGTAAGATTCTTTCTAGTCGCTTTTTTTTTTTTTGCTTAATTTCCCTTCATTAAATGCTCTGCAAAGTCGTTTATAAGATGAACAACTTCTGTTTGGCTGATGGTTTGATTTTGATCAGCTGCGTGTTTGATGTGTGCGCTTTTTGTAGATTGACCCATCATTTTAAACCTAATGGAGAGTTCAATTTCTGGGTTTATGGGAGTGTTTTCAAGAGATTAGTGTGGTTAAACGGGCGTTTGAGACCAGGGGAATCAAATGATTATGCGGGAATGAGAATATGGTCATCCGTGAGAAAATGATTAACATAAATGGTTATCTATGTTCGGGGTGAAGGAAATGGTTATGCAGGGATGAGCATACGAAGAAGAATACATGGAAGAATGATCAGTTGGAGATGATTACTTGTGTCTAGGGAGAAAGAAATCATTATGATTAAATGTGTCTGTGGTGCAAAGAATGATTAAGGTGAACCATTATTCGTGCTTGGGTAGAAGGAATTATTGATTATTAGAACAAAATATTGATATTGATTATGAGGGAATGAAATGACCATAGATGGAATGGAATATGTGGAGAATGCGAGAGAAAATGATTGACAAGAGAATGATTATCTATGTTTGGAGTTAAGGGAATGGTTAAAGTAACCATTAAATGTGTTCGGAGTGCAAAGAATGATTATAAAGAACTATTACTCGTGCTTAGATTGCAAATAATCATTACGGAGAAAAAGTATGGATTAACTGAGAAAGAAGAGTGATTAAGGGGATAGTCCCAAGGATAACCTTGTTGGTCGATGCTTGGAGCCTCCAAAGTATGCTCCCTTGGAGGTCTCAAGTTCAAACCTCAAGTTAATTGTAAAATCTCTTGGTGTCTTTTGGGTTCAAGCCTTGAGACAGGCGTGGGTGCACCAAGTATAGAGGAGCGAAGCTCTGATTCCTGATTATCAAGAAAAATATAGTGATTAGGGGAGAATGAATAGTGATTACAGAGAAATAATTTTCAATAACTCAAACATGGGTAAGGAAAATTATTCTCCATCTCCCTTGTTTGATCCCCTTGCCCCAAACACTCCCTAAATAAATTTAGCTTCTCTCGAAAAACAGAACAGCACAATCTCCTCACAGATCGATGAACAATGCAGGATTGAAATATCAAATTTGTACTATTAGTGAAGCTGCAGTAGCATCCATTTCCTCAAATAAAGAGATTGGAGAATCATCATCTCAAAGCTGGAAGATCAAAATGCTTTATGATGGAGATTGTCCACTCTGCATGCATGAGGTTGTACAGAATTTATCTTGTTTGCCTTTAAATTTAGCCTATGAGAATCGTTCTTTGAATATAAACTAGAACTTGGCTCTTGAAATTGTTGTTCCATGTTCTTGTTTCATTGTTTGGGTCTAATCCTCTATGAAATCTTTGTACTGTCAGGTTAATATGCTAAGAGAAAGGAATAGGCGATATGGCACAATCAAGTTTGTTGACATAAGCTCAGATGGTTACACTCCAGAAGAAAATGAGGGCCTTCATTACAAAACCGTATGATATTTGATTATTTTCTGTTTTTTCTGATGATTGAATATTAAGGAGTAGATTATCTGAATTTGACATCTGCTTAGGATTTGACACTATGTATTTTTCATGAATCGAATGTAGTAGGATGAATCAATTGTTTGATGAGAAGCATGTCCATTCACCAAAATAAAAAATGCGTAGAGTGTCTGTGAGAAGGCGTTTGGTTTGGGAGGAAGGGGTAGTGTTTCTTTGTTCCCCTTGTTTGGTGCGAGGGGTTGATGGATTCCCTCTCAAACACCAACCACTATCTTCCCCTCATACCAAATTTTAACGCTCGTGGTCCAGGATTCGGACCAGGTCTTGGAATCCGAACTTGGTCACTATGGGCACCGACATTCCCCTGCATCTCTTACGAGGATCCAAGGACTAAATTCAAGTTAAACACGCTTAATTATGAAGTTCCTACGATTGAGTCATTGAGAGGGAAAGTGCACATTGTTGGTATAGGTAGTACAAATCAATTCTTTTTAAGCCTTTCTTAACCATGAGTTTCTATTCCCAAGATCCCTTTCATTCGAATTTAAACTCGGTTCTAACCTCACATACCAAACAAAGTTTTATATCCTTCAAATCCTTCCACTCTAAGAAATTCTCTACAGGAAAAAGTTGCAGTTGTTGCAATAAACAAACTATTACTCTTAATTACTTTCTAGCTGATGTCCAGTGCATTATTACTTTACAACTTTAACTACCTCTAAGGAAGTTGTTATTATGTATTGCAATATAGGTTATGAGAAGAATCCATGCAATCCTTGCAGATGGTACCGTGGTCAGAGATGTCGAAGTATGCTCCTAGAATTTATTTACTTTCCCTCTCTTTTCTTGTTCTGAAATTCAGCCATTATTTTTTCTTTATATCAACCTCAGACTCAATATTTCTCAGCTATTGTTCTCTTAGAACTTATCCTAACAGCCTTTAGAAAACACATTTAATCAATATAAATAATGTGTCTTTTTGCCCCCTACCAATGCTTCTCTGCAGGCCTTTAAAAGACTTTATGAACAAGTTGGTCTTGGATGGGTATATACTGTTACAAAATATGAACCAGTAAGTCTTCTCTGAATTTATTTGCGCGGTCACGTATCTGCTCCTCCTGAAGCGATTTCCATCTCGCAAACTCCCGATGTCTTGTTACCTTTACGCTGTTTCTGATGAACGGTTTACTGTCTGCAGGTTGAAACATTAGCAGATGTTGTATATAGTCTGTGGGCAAAATATTGTCTTCAATTGAGAGGTGAAACATGACAGATTTTAAGACTGTAATGATCCCAAATGTATGTCTTGTGTTTTATAGCTTCATGTCCCACACATCCAAAGCAGTCACTTAATGAATAGAATTTGTTGCTTGGTTGATGGACTTTTAACACTCGGAAGTATTTACCTAAAATATGGATTTTCAAGTTTTAGAGTTGCCAACAAGTGGGTTTTTTTTTTTTCCTCTTTTTGATTGGTGAGTGTCTAAATCAACTTACGTGCACCTTGACCAATTGTCTACAAGAGTATAGTCCCAGAGACATGTATTAGTAACTATGTGGTTATGAGTTTAAATTACTATCCTTAATTAATTAATTAATTTTAATTAATTAATACTTTGATGATAACAAACTTGAATTTTATTTACTAATATTTTTGGAGTTTTTTTTTAGTGTTTCAAAGAATTTATCTCGTAGATATCGAAAAGAGGATTCTAACGCATCTTGAATCATTCGAATCAGAGTTCAAATGAAGGAGATATGCAAAATAAGATTGGCCAAAAATGCCCAATTATAGAAAAACGGGATTTTCCAATTATTTTCCATTATTATTAATCTAAAATCTTTTCATCCCTCCACTATTGAATCTCAACCATTCATAACTTTTGTCTTAAATCCAATGGCCGTATTTTATCCCATCTCCATCAAATCTCATAATCCACTCATTTTACCCTAAATCTAATGGTCATGTTTTAACATTGATCTCTCCATTTAAATACTCCACAACAATCTCTCAATTTTTTCTCCAACGAGCCTCCATATTATCTAGCGATCAAAAAGTGTTGTAATTACATTTCACATACTCTTCAACTGGCATAGTGCAATTTTTGTGAGAACGTTTTTACTGTGTGCATCAACTTGTGTATTTGCCTACAAGAGGTAACCTTTGAGTAAAATTTGTTTTTACATTCTTTGGAATTTGTAATAAGGTGTGGGATACATTTGTGAAAATTGAATTGATATCCTGAACCATTGAAAATAATTTGAATTTCTCTTTAACCTGGGAAAAAGAGGGTCGTGTAGGTTTGGTTCTCACCCGATAAGAAAATCACCAATAAAATCTCCGAATCACTTTAAAAAACTTTGGTGTCTCTCTTTCTATTAATTTTTATATTCCGCTACTTCATTATTGCATCTCATTTTTACTTTATTGGGTGTTTTTAGTTTAGATCACAAAATTATTTTTAAAGAACTAAAAAGTTAGCAAACTCTATTCACCCCTCTAGCGTTGCCTTTTGATCCTACAAATAACTCCTCCATAAAATCTCAAACAAACACCCCTTAAGAGATTATGAATTATGAACTAAAATGCATGATGTATAACTTAGAAACAAGAGGTTACGAGTTCTATTCATATCCCTAATTGTTGTTGAATAAACACACACCTCGACTAGTTTCCAACAAGAGTAGTGTAATGCATAACTTATTAACTAAAGGAATATGAGTTCAAATTTTTATTCTTTAATTTGATGAATAAAAATAAATGTAGTAAGATATAACAATTTGTCCCTTGTTGTTATGTGTCATGGTCATGCTTGTCCAGTGCGTTTGCATATGGCGACATGTTGAGTTGAACTTCGTTTCATCATGTTTTCATGTTATTTTGCTATTGTTGTATGTTAAGATAGTTCCCTTCGAATTATTCTAATTTTCGACTACTCGTCATTTACATATGCATGAATGTTACATCAATTATGTGTCAAAATATACTACATGAGGTATGACTTCTTGAAACTTTTTCCTATCAAGTTATATAATGAATGCAGTATAGTTAAAGTGGTCTTTATTACCTCCTGTTATATAGTCTTTCAAAAATAAAAGCATTCAAAAATCTTTTCACAAGACCTATGAGGAAGGTTGCACCAATAATGTCACTCGCTTTGTATTTTTGTCAGGCTGACTTGCTATTGAGTTAAAACAAGTGTCGTATAGTCACCTTTCCGCTGCCTGCGATGCAGGTAAGTTAGATCTCCTTCAGTGATCTATTCCATAGATGCATTAACAGAGCTGGATGAGTCTTGAACTATACAACTCCTTAATCAGGCAAACTTTAGCCAACTTGCTACCATATTTGTGCAATTAGTTTCACAGGATTCTTTATTACAAATTCAATAAACAAACAAACAATATATTCAATCTTAATAAACCAAACAATTAACCTGTATAATCAAAATCGATCAAAGTGGGCATTATCTGTTATAATCAACTTTCCCCAAGCTATCAACAAATTGAAGAGGAAGAAAAAAGAGAATTTACTCAAGACACCAACTACTTAAAGAAGAGATTTATATGCATTATTAATAAAAACCTCCCGTTCACAATATGAAAACAGGCAGAAAGAGGAGTTTGTTTTGTACAGAAATTGTATAAACCAGTAGAATAAAGAACAAAACACAAGTATCTTGTACTATCATATCAACCATCATCTGAGACCAGATACTTTCTGATAGTGTTCAAAATTGCTACATAATGTACATACACTTGATCAGAGAGAAAGACTCTTACCGGCTCAGAAACATTCACAGCCAAGACACTTGGAAAAAACTGCTCAGACCCAGCTATCTAACAAATAAGAACACAATCCTTCAATATTCTCTTCATAACTGCACACGTTTTAACCTGGTAGTTGATGCGTTGTCCAGTTTCAACCATAATCCAACTTTTCCTTTCCACGACCACCTTTATATATCTCGAATCTGCGTTTACTTCGTCTAATAAACAAAAAGTACCACTGAAGCACACCATAAATTTTAGTCCATCTAGTTTGAGCATCACATGACGAGGAGCGACCAATAAGAGTAGTGTTTGATTCTAAAATCGAGCTACATTGCAAATCGGACTCTAGAACTTGCAGATGGTCGACATCGCAAAAAGATGAATTTAGCGATTCAGAATCGAAGATCAGAGAAGAGCTACCAAAGTTTGGGGAACTTGGAATTTGGTCGTACCTTACAACCATAGAATCGAAACCCTGCAAAGAATGATCCTCCATCAAGCCACTTGAACTCCCAATAGTACCCATCGATGAAATTATGTCCGAAGTGTAGGCATTGGATGGTGTGAAATCAAAGCCACTAAATTTTGGAGAAGCCAAATACTTATTACCATAAGAATGGTCCTCCAATGGCAAGCTCGGGGTGTATAGGAAACTGACTGGGTGAGAAGGGCCACCTATAAGAGAAGTTTCATCATCAATTGAATCGACTTCATCCCAGCGTCCGTATGCGGAGATAACCATGTTGTGAGCATCAGCCTGAGTTAAAATGAATGTACTAAATGAATCAGCTGAAAAAATGATAAGCAACACAAAAGAACAATACACTTTTAGGTGACAGAAGATGAGTGCCTTTTCAGTTTCAGATAGCTTATCTATGGGAACGTACTGGCAATCTGAAAGTATCCCCATCACTTGCCCAACAACATTAAAGGCCACTCCGCCTTTCTGTTCCAATTCCCGAGGTTTGTACACATAAATCTTGTTATTGAGCACACATGTTTGTGCATGCTCAATTGTAGCTTCCCACATTTTGGTAGACATACCACCAAGAATCTGCTTTATAAAACAAAACAACAACAAAGAAAGTGTGTGGAAGTAGTCAAATTTTGCACAAAAATTAGATGGATGATAGACAAGGAAAAAGTAAATACATTACGAAGCCTTGAAGGTTGTAAATAAAGATGACTTAGGAAATCTTGCACCGTCTTGATTTTTTCTTGGCTCAGGCGCTTGTGATAGGCTCCGTCTTTGCTAATTTTCTGCAATCTCCATACTTCATCTCGAAGAGATGGAGGGTGGTGCTTCTTATACACTGAACCAAATGGCAGAGATCAAAGTTCATTTAATATGTTGAAGAGAAGAATAAGATATAAAAACAAATATAGACCTCCACAAATCAAAGGATGGGAAATAATTAAGAGTGAGCTCAACTGTGCTGTTTTTCACTATGGGAACCAGTAAAAAAAGAAAAGAAAAGGCAAAATACTAACATTCTCCACGGTGATCTCGTACCACAAATGATGTAGTCTTCGCTTCTAGTACTCTAGTTCCATTATCGTCGCCTATAATTCTTGCACCTAATCTGAACCGACGGCTTCTAGTCCAGCTTGAATTATCAGTGAAAGAAATATCACCAACTGAACCAATGCCATCTTTGAGGTTCACAAATGTATCTCCAGTAAGAAGTGATTTCTTTCCTTCCCTCTCTCTGACAATGTTATTGTTAAATTCCTCTTTAGTGTAATTATCACCTCCAGCCTCAAAATCACCCTCAAGTACTACAACTTCCACTTTGGCTGAGGATTGAGGTCCAGTGTCAACAACTTCCCCACTTAGGGTGTCAATCAAAGCCACCGTCAAGTTGGAACAATCTCTTCCTTCAATACGAGCTCCGGTAAACACCGGGAGAGACATATCAGTTATAAACTTCAATTGAAAGCATCTTGGCCCGGAAGAATAGATTTCTTTCCCATCCTTCTCATCATTCCTTAACATAAATGCATGATATTACATCAGCACCACTGAAATATTATCCATATACGGATCACTTTAGGATTTTAACAATCTACAACCTAATTTTACCTCTTCTCTCTGTCTATATTTTAGAAGGTGAGATCGACAATTCCTCAGCAGTTAAAAACATAAATCATAAAAAAAAAGTACCTTTGCACATTGGTAATGTGCTTTCTCAGTGCCGATTCAACCTCCTCCTTCACCTGACAGTACACAACAAGCAAGCTTACAGCAAATGCTGAAAAGTGCGACTCAAGGAATGGTAACATTAATGCATCTGTAAAAACATAGGTATACTATTTGATGGAATTAAAATACCAAAAAGAATAAGAACTGTTATGGTGATTTTCCTAACCCAATAATTAACGTCAAAATTTGTGTCTTCCTTCCAAATATACCCAGCGACGAAGCCTTTTGTACCACATGCCAATCCAAATTATGAACATAATATTCTACAGCCATCCTTTAATCACCCAAAATAATGGGATAAGGTACTCAATAAATTGGTAAAGGTAAACTTCCATTCCCATTCATAAATTTTCTACAACAAATACAACAATATTCTATAGATAAAACAATGCTTTTGATATATTTTATTGAGTGATCATGCATACCACTTTACGAATGAGGGGTTCTAACAGCTGTTGCATTGATTGCAATAACGGTGCATCCTGAACCACACTGTAAATTATTACAAAAACATTATAATAAGTGATTAGAACAAAATCAAAGAATTATATAATTAAAAAATAATAATAATAATAATTTTAAAATTAAAAATTTTAAAACATTGTATTGAACGTTTATGCAAGAAATGGACACTCAAGTCTCCAAGAGGCTTTCTGATAGCAGTTCAAAAGGCCACAATAAGAATCTAATAGTAGCTTGGTCTTGAGGTTCCAAAAATTATAGGGGACATTTTTCACCTTAATTTTCCCAAATAATGCATTCTGCAAATGAGGTCGGAGTTGGAATAGCCCACGCGTTACACACATGAGCCCTACCCTCCTTTCCCCTATTCTTCAATTGATCCTCCTGAAATCAAATGTCAGGCTCATGCCGAGTGTGTTGAGCTTAGCAGTAATTGGCATATACACTAGTCGTAGGTTTGAATCTCCAACTCGGCAACTCCCAAAGATTGTTGCTGTACTCAAATAAATTGTCGGGCTCAAGTTTTCAATCTAAATTGATCTAGATTAGCCTGTCAAAGGATGTAAATAGCTCTTCCCTAAGTTGCATCTGATCTGAGAGAGTCCAACCCATTCATTCCCCATTTTTCAATATTTATCACATATCACGAGATCATGCCTAATAGCTTCTCCAAGCCAACTTTGTTCTTCAGTGAAATCTCAAACAAACTCGATTTACTCATCCCTATAGAACTCCACTATTAAAATGCCCCCACATAAATGCATCATCCTCCTCTTTTCAGAAAAGTTGCAAGATTTCACCCAATAACCTGTGGCTTACGTAAACATAAACCAGTTCTTCCAAAATTCAATTAAGTCAGATCACACCAGCAAATGGAATCAGATTCAAAACATAAATAAGCATTGCTAACAAAACTCACTCAAAATCCATATTGCAATGAGATATAACAGAGAACCCCCATAATCCAACCAGTAAACCTCAAAATAAGAAGTTTAAAGAGAAAGAGAAAACGAGAGATAAAGAAATTAGGAAACAGCGCGGTACCTCAAAAGATTAAACTTCCTACGCTTATCATCGGGATTGTTACCATCCGCCGGAGCATCTCCATCATCCGGGTTTCTTTTCTGCGACGACATAGGAGGCAAGAAGACATACAGACACAGGACGATACAGTAATACTTCCGAAGATTACAATGAACTAAAAACACCAACATACGATATACAAATACACAAATCTATACAAAACCCACATAAAAAAGCAACAAAAATTAATCACGATCGACCAAAAAACGAAAAGAAAATCATCCAATCCTGTTAGTTCTCCAAGCTTCCTCCACCCAAATTCGGATGCTTCTGGCCCTGAAACTCAAATCGTAATCGTCAATTCTGCCCTAGAAACTCTCTCTGTGTCGTTCTGTTTGGTGGGAATTTTTCCGGTTGAGTGCAAATTGAGAAGGGGAGGGTTTAGGTGGAGCGAGAGCGGGTTCGAAAATGGCCGTGGAAACCGCGTCGAGCGAAGGCTTACGTCAGCAGGATGTGGGGCCCTATTGGTGGATAGCACGCATTTCTGCCTCGGCCCGTAACGTCGCTTTTCTTCATCTGATTTTACCATTCTGGCCCTACGTAACCCTAATTTATTCAAACCATGCTAGGGTTTTTTTTT
>JBBMEG010000009.1:12753439-12767171 GCA_037832605.1 Cyclanthera cordifolia | reverse complement strand
AATATATTTATTTTAGATGAAATTTGATATAAAATTGAATTTATAATGGGATGAAATGTTGTATAGAAATTTAAGTGAAGCGAAAGAAAAATTAAAAAAAAAAGTTATAATGTAATAAAAAAAACAAAAATTTGAATTACTATCTCCCTCTCCTCCAAATCTAATAACTCCAAGATAGTTGTGTTTTGATAATATTTGAATATTCATTACTAATGTCGTTAGTCAAGGCGTGATAGCAACATAATATATAATTAAGAATTAGTACTTCGGGGGCAAAAAGGTAAAAGGACGACGTGAATCTCAACTCAAATTGATGGCCTCATTTCCGCGAATCTTCCTCTGTACTTTCCGTATATAGGTCGCTTTGCAACGAATCGTAGACTTAAAAATGACACAATTACCCCTACCCTAAATGGCTTGACCACTGCCATGGCTTGGGCTTCTTATCGGTGGTAAATCTTAATCAAATTTTAAATAAATTAATCACCATAAACGACTAGTTAATTACTCAATCATTATTAATAATAATAGTAAAACAAATAATTAATTATTTTAACAATTTCTAACATCAATTGAGAAACGAGAAGTTAATTTCTTCGATTGTCAATAATTCTTCTACTCTTCTCTTTCCCACTTCTATCTATTAAATCCATTGATAAATTATATATATAAACAGGAAAATCCTACTTTTTATATATGAGCGACCTTGTGATGAAACAAAAGGATAGTTAAAAAAAATAATAATAATAAATTGTGTGGTATCAAATGGTAACACATATGTAAAAAGTATGACTTGCCCACTCACGCGTGAACATAGTCAATAAACACGACTTTTTCACCCACCATCCTCTCCAAAAATCCAACTTTTGAGCTCAAACTTTTGACATTGCACCTTTAATGGTGGTCATGCCTCTAACTATAAGAATAGCATCTACATTCTAGCAACTACATTCAATAATTTTTCCTTTTGTGGGGCTCAATTGTCGTGTGGAACTAAGCAACTTTTACAAAGTTCATTTTGGCTCGGTGTAGTTTAGTGTGTGAGGAACCGAATAATTTAGCTAGGTTGAGATTTTACCTTTAACCGAGCAAAGAGGATCGAGTTTGGAACCTTATTCGAAATGGGTACTACCATGGGGAGTTAAAGTTGCAACCACTGACCACAATAACCCGACGAGCTACACGATCGCCTTCTGCAAGTAGTTGAATCGACTCCACATTCTTCATCACTAAAACACTTGTGATCTGCTCGAGCATCAAGGATATGGCAAGCACTCTCAATTTGTTGAGCACCATCTCCTGCTGTGTTCAGTGAGGTGGCTGGGCAGACTTGTTGAGACATTGCACTTAACCTTCTTGATGGATATGCACCCTGCAGAAATAAATACACTTCATCAAAACGATTCATTTCATATTTTAAGCCTAACAGCATAAAGGAGATGGAGTGGATTCAGTAAATAAAGGGTAAAAATGCATTGGTAATGGTTTTTTTTTTTGTTGTTGAGTAAAAATTGGGATCGGAGAGGGAGACACAAACTCTACATAGAGAGCACAACTATTCTCAAATAAATGAGAGTGCAATACCAATTTTCAATATCAAACCCGTGACGTGGTATTGACCTAGATTACCACCAAACAATGAAACAAGCGCGCTGCTAATCCTTTCAATAGGTAATGTTAATTTGTTGATTTACATATGTATTTGGTGTTGTATTTACCTATTTACTTTTACCATTTGAGAGAGTATGAGAGCATGGGTTGTACATGGCTATTCTCTCTTTCCTATTTAAGCTTTTTCTTTTGTAAAAGTTATGGTTTTCTTTTGTAAAAGTTAGGGAAAGAGTGTGTGAGGCTTTCTTCTCCACTTTTACCTCATTTTGTTATATTCTTAAGCTTTGTTTTTTATATCAATGAAATCTCCTTTGATTAGTTCCAAAGTGGATGTAGAGATTGATCTTGAACCACTATATATAATCCATGTCTTCTTCCTCTTCTCTACTTATTTATGATATGATATTATTTATCATCGACTCATCATAAAATCAACAGGTTTATTAGTGTAAGAATAATGAGAAGATTAGTCAACCCAAAACAAAGAAGGCAATTCTCCTTAATAATTCCTAACTTCAAATAGGTAGAATTCAGTTCCAGCTTGATAGCTAATTTTCTAAATGGATTTTGGCTTTAGAAAATTAAGCCTATAAATATTAGGTCCACCTGTGAATTTCCTTGTTTTTTTAATCTAATTTTTACAATGTTTTGGAAAATGAAGTTAGTTATGAATTTTGTTTATTTGGAAAACTAGTCTTTATTTATGAATTTGGCTAACCATTCAAATATTTTCTTACTAAAATATAGAACCCATGCCAAAGAAGTTGAGAAAACAAACATAATCTAAATTTATCCCCCCGCCCAAATAGTTATTTACGTGAATTCAGAGCCAAACAACGTCAATTTATCCTTCAAAAATTGCTCTTCAGAGAATTTTCTCACTACTCTAGCATATATTGAACAGATGCTCACTATCATGGAGTGGTAAATAAATATCAAGACTAGATGAGAATTAAAATACCTTGATAGATGTCCCATTATTCATGCCATACACCTCGGGAAGTCGTTCGTGCCAAGAACTTAAAACTGGCAGAGGATGACCCTCTGTAGTGAAAATGTAATTTTGATCGGCCAGAAATGAATCGTCAAATAAAAGATACAAATACTTGCACCTACATTAAGAGGAAGACATTATTTTCATGTGATAATCAAGCTGATTTTCTAGATAAAGATTTTTTTTATCCATGTGTCCAAACAAGTTTATGCACTTCTCGAGTATTAACCCAAGACTCTCTGGCCCTACAAGGAAATTAATTTTTAAGTAGGTCACATGTCACCGTGGATTAAACCACTATCTTTTAGTTCTCCATGACCATCTTCACGAATATGGTTTAGATAAAAGAATACAGAGAGACAGAGCTCATACGTTTCAGAGAGGAAAAAACTATGTTGATGATCTTCCAACTGCATTGTCGTAACATCTCTAACACTTGCAAATCCTCCTTCAACTTTAGTGTGCAAGATAAGAGACTTCATGATTGATTCTCCCACTTCAAAGTACCACGGATCTACAATGCCAAAAGCAATGGATTTTTAAGGAACAAGTTGGAAATAATGCCAGATGCATCCATCATGAAGAGCTGATTAGACAGCCGAAGGGCATGAATCTAATATAAGTATCAAATATCCCAAAGTACAAGGAAAATACAAATAGCATTTCCCAGAGTAGAGAATACTATGGTACAGCAAAGCTTCAAATTTTTAGTCAACGTGAAATGAAATAATCATAGTATCGAAAGTTGAAGTTTTTGAAAAATAAAACCTTTGGTTGCTTGATATAAGTAAAAAGTTGACTCTGCCAATTCTGGACGGAGAGGATAATACTTTTCCGTAGGATGCAGCATTTGATGGTCAAGTAAATACCTGAACAATTTTTAATCCCACGGTTGGAAATTAATCATTGTCATGGAAAATACTGAGAGTCCAATATTGAAACAAGATGATAAACAAAATAAAATAAGATCGAACAACAAAAGGCCAGTGTTCTTGTCAAAACACGTAATAGTTAAATAGGCAGATTCGGAAGCAGCATACTGATATGCCTCCGATAACCAAAGTTTATGTGAGGAGACAAAAGAAATAGAGGGGTACAATGGGGAGGTTTGTTTGCCGGTTTGTGGGTGTGAGGTGTGAATTGCATTGTGGCTGTTTTTTCTTTCTTTTATCAAACTATTACTCTGTATTTTGGCCTGCGGTTCTCGGCTTGAGAATTGGAAAGGAAAGCTCAATTTGGGCAATCCTCTTTCTGATATATAAATAATTGATTAGATCTTATCACGTACCTTTCCGGTAGAACACCATATTTCTCCCATACATAAAAGAACTCACGATGTGATGAATTAGCTGCCGGAATATCCCCAACAAGAACCTATTAACATTGAGTCAAGAACAAACAGTCATATTCTAGTAAATTATCATTTACTAAAACTTGAAAGGTTATAACAACTAGCCTGTAGGCCAGGCCAAAATGCTTGAAGGCTTGTAAGCTGCCAATAGGTTGCTCTCCCCGTTCTCATATCAGCCTCATGATACCTACATTAGCAAATAATTTCAAGCAAGCCACCCAAATTAAGATAATAAGTTTTTAATTTACTCCTTCAAAGAGGTTTTATAGGATCGGGATTGTATGGCTACTTTTTACGGATTTTGTTCTCATTGAATATTTTCAAGAATCGTTTTTAGTTGTTATTGTTGAAAAATCTATTTGGAGAAAAATGGTTGGTGTTTCCATTTACCATTTTTTAGTGCAACAATATTCCAAATGAAAATTTGAATTATGAGATGACCTCTTGGTCAAGATTTATGGTCAATTCTCTTGTTGGCATTCCATTTACCTTATCACAATGCTTGAGTCAATGTGCATTGTAAATCATCAGTTTTAAGTATAGAAACAGATAAAAAATTAATACAATTTGTATAATTTAAGAAAATGTGTTTGTATTAAACTATTCATGAAAATGGTGTACACGCTACCATGGACCATGTCTGAAATATTTCTGCACAGCAAGATAAGCAGTGTGGAACATTCTCCAGAATTCTTCTTTCCCAAAAAGTACATGAGCCTTAAATAGATATTCGTAGAATGAATCAACCCCTTGAAGAAACCACAAGAATAAAATATCAGAAATATGGATTATACTCTTCTAAGATACAATTATAATTACCATTCTAACCCAGCAAACTCGATTGCATAAAACAGGTTTTCTTCCTGATGAGCGCTGAATGAATATTACAAAAGAAGCACCCTACCCTAAGAGATGGGTGACAAATATAGAAGAAAAAAAATAGTAATAATGAAGATATGCTTATATCTACTGAAACATGTACAAAAATGTATTGTCATGTTATCAACAAAAATGACTTACCAGCTCCAATTCCAGATGAGAACTCAATCCATTCACCTGTTTCCACATCCAATGTAGTTCCAAGTAAATTCAATGTACTGCGCATGCTCCACAACTTACGAAGAGCACGCAAGGCAGCAGATTCAAACCTGTGGTCACCAGTCAGTCGTGATAATGCTCCCATTTCAAGAATTAGAGAACCTACAGCCAGATAACGGTTTATCCAATTCAGACCAAGAGCTTTTCACTTATACTTTCTTAACTATAAAAGATAAAACCTCACCACATCCAGAAGTACTTGTTTCAGTAGTCTCATTCTCCATTACTCCATGCTGCCCACAGAATTTTGGGTTGATGCGAAGTCAGAAACTCCTCTTTAGAGGAAGAAAATGGAAACTTAAACAAAAATTAACCATATTCATTTCATATATTCTAGAACTGAAAAGAAAACTTATGGAGATATCTATGGAACTACTTAGTATATCAATCTACTGCATACAATGAGCATATTGGCCGCATTCAGTAAACCTACGGAGGTTCACTTACTCTCATTATGATCATTTAGGAACCCATACCAAGATTTGTTTTCGATATGAAAACAGCATAAACAACTTTGGCCATCAGAGACATGTCCCAAATTTCTACTAATATAAGATTAGCTTGATATAAAAGACGGGTCAATGGATACAAAATCCATTGAAGAACATTTAGCATGGAGTTTAGTATAACAGAAAATTTATATTTTATTAAGAGTTGAACATGAGCAGATGATAGATAGGTTATTACCTTCAGGTTAATCCACGCATATGGCAACCCTGTGGGGGTATTAAATGCAGGTAGGAAGCGGTTTCCTAGGTCTTCAGCCAAAACTAGCAGTTGATTGTTATAGCTCTGTCTAGCCAATCGGTTTTTGGAATCAGTTGCAAGAACATGGGCAGACACAAGTCCTCCAAGAACTCTTATGTTGCACTACAAAATTGTGGTCAAGAGTAAAAATGCATAAATTCCTCATTCATACACAATATTTTAGCTCTTTCTCAGCATAACATGCATTTGACTCTAGAGATGCAAGCCAATAACATGATATCTAAGGACTTAGGTACCTCAAATAGATTTATTCGTGCATCAACATCAAAATGCAAATTTTCAGAAAGCCAAAGCGCCGCCTTTTGGAATTCAGTGTTGTTACCTAAAATAACAAGACTGAGAAAGAGAATTGTCATAAATTATGAAGCTAACAACAAAACTGTCATAGTTCAGGCAGTGTATCAATTCATACCTAGACAATGATTCAATGAGTGTAAGAGCAGATCCATTATAATGTTGTGGTAAGTGTTCCAGCTGAAATTGGAAGAATTACACGGTTAATGCATTCCCCTGCAACCAATCACCACTCTGCAAAAATATTAACATTGTAATGATTTTTTCAAAAAACAAAATCATTATATTGGTTACCTTAAGATTACCAAGCTCGCTGAGGGAGTCAGTAAAGGTCTTTGTAAGAGGTTTTAGCTCATCATGCTGAAAGAAATAGGACAGTCAATATGTTATACATGATTAGAAACACATGAATCTGAAATCAATAATACTTACTGGAAATGCATACGTCATATAGTTATCATATGCATGGTAGAACCTGAAAGATAGAAAAATAAGCTAACTCTTAGACACTTCACAAGTTAGTAAACATGATGATCGTCTAAGCCAATATACAAATTTGTTACAACTAAAAATTCAGAAGCATACAAACAGTTTCCCAAGTAAGCCTACAGCTTACGAATTTGCATTAAAAAATGATTTCATTTTAATTAAAACCTCCAAAATTCATTGAGTTGGATATTTCAAAAGGCCAACAATCGAACAGGCCATAAGAGCTCATTTCGCCTGATTTCACCTGATTTCCCCCTCTCACCAGTTTCCTCACCGTACCACATCCAAGCTCAAGATAAAACACGACTAAATGCATATAAAAGTGATCAGCCACAAAGAAACGACTAAGTCGTAATCATAACAAACTAAACAAAAAGTGAAAAATCTCCAGTCAGTACACAATTCAACGTTATAATTCGAAATTTTAATAGAATTGAACAGTTTTTCGCCTATAACGGCGGTTTCTATAGCGATCTAACCAAATCCGATCCACATAAAAGTAATGAAGTTAGAATCACATTCAACGACACCGAAAAGAAAAACGAAGCTACTACAATCAAATTAGAATGCCGGTGAAGATTATGAAGATAAGAGCCTTACATTCGGCGGACTTTTTCCTTCATACGCGCTTTCTTGGCAGTCCAGTAGATGTCGGAGGTGGAAGGATTGACGAGAGCGGAGAAGATGAAGAAGAGCAGAAGAATCCATGTGCGAAACCTGCGAGTCAACATGTACGGAGTCTATGAACTGGATAAGAATACCGGAAGAAGAATCGAATCGGGGTGTATAATCAATGGCGCTGCTGATCTGAAACGAATTACAGCTGAAATCAAGACTTCCTTGCGGTGGATTGAATAATTTAATTAATTAAATATTTGAGATGGTGTGTGAAAAAGGACTTCCCGATGATACCAGATGTATATAGATCCTCAATATGTATGTGTGTATATAATAATGACCGCTTTCAAAAAGAAATATATAATAATAAAATAATAGATATCTCGAAAAATAAAAAAACAAAACAACAAAAATAAAAAAAAATAGGATAGTGAAGCTCGATGGCATTATTGTTGTGGCCAGATGATTAAAAAGTTATTGGGTTCGAGTCTCGTCCCTATTGTTGTAATCTAAAAAAAAGAAAGAAAGTACGTTTGGAGTGG
Source organism: Cyclanthera cordifolia (assembly GCA_037832605.1). Lineage (NCBI taxonomy): Eukaryota > Viridiplantae > Streptophyta > Magnoliopsida > Cucurbitales > Cucurbitaceae > Cyclanthera > Cyclanthera cordifolia. The sequence continues at coordinate 12,759,406 of JBBMEG010000009.1, read as the reverse complement.
TGGGAACGGAGGATGTCGTATCTGTCAAGAGTTATGTCGTAAAGACCTACTAATTTGTAACTAATGAATAAAATATTTAAAGTTAGGCATTTGATGTAAAGTTTTGGATATTGATAAAAATTATTATTTTTATTATACAAACGTCATTCAACTATATTGCATTATGAAACTAATGGCGATAGTCCATGATTATTTAGATGAACACGTTAACAAGTTTGTAAGACATACAAATGAATTTAGTTTGAAGTTAATAACCTAAAACGACTACAGTATATGGACTAAGGCAGTGCGTCTAAGTCTTGATAACACTGTTGGTACGACTCACTTTGCAAATGTTGCAAACAGCCTAATTCTGGTTGTTCATGTTGAGACATGTGAGTGGGAGTGCCTATGCAAAAGAAGTTTTTACATAAGACGGTACCAGAAATATTGTGATCGGTCTAGTAATTCCGCTATAGACTCGCATCAGTTACTTTAACCAAAGATGATCGTTTGTCAATGTGATCTTAATCATGGGTGTGTTGTAAACTTTTGCTTTATGAAAGCGTCATTTGATGTGCATGAGTGATACCAGTCAAATGGCGTGGGGTCAATAAGCCTGCCATGATGGAGATTTTCGTAGTGAGTGGCCGGAAATACAACATCATAAGAAGAACTCACACCTTTCCTAATATTGAGGAAGCCGTAGAGCTATTCCTTTAAGAACCGATTACGAAGCTTGAACAAATGGTGCCCACCTCTCATTGGGCTGATGGGACACAAATTTATAGTAAGGGCTTATTCATTAGAGGAATAATTAGCACTTAATTATAAATTTGTAAACGTAAGGCAGAACATTTTTTTTAATCATAGTTGTGAATTATGAACAAGCTCGCGAATGATCATATGACAGATAACCGATATATAGGTGGACATGACTTGTCATATAGTGCGAAAGAGTTTGGCGCACACCTTTAATGGAATAAACCTGATGTTAACGAATAGGGATTGGATCTTGGTCATTATAGCTTTTAAACTCTAGGTCCACCAGTTCCTGGGCTAGTTTATACTTACTGGCACATTGTTTTATTAAATAATGAATCAGAAGAGTTCAAATTCATAGATTAATTTTGTTGTACATAATTAATAAGAGCTCAAATTTAATTTATTGTAACTCTTGCGGTTATTAGGGGTACGTAAACTAATAGAGTTCATATCCGAATGAGAGGAATTTTGGGATATAGTCTCATGGTTAAGAAATGCTTATAAATAATTGATTTGTACTACCTATACCAACAATGTGCACCTTCCTTTTGGTGACTCAATCGTAGGTATTTCACAATTAAGTGTGTTTAGCTTAGAATAGTCATAGATTAGGTGACCTAATAGGAATTTTCCTATGATGCATGTGAGTGAGGACAAAACATGCTAAAATGACCCTTGTTGGTATGTGAAGATAGTCATCACTCTTATAAGCGTTTAAAGGCTGGTAGTTAACATAGTCGGGTCTAAGGGTGTATATAGTCTGGGTTGGGTTAGGTTAATAGTATTCTTAGGACCAACCTAAAGTTTCGGGTTGGTCATTTCTCCAATCCTATGCATTAGAGTAACCCAACCGAACCCTATATTTTTTGGTTGGGTTAATCTCTCGTTTTCTCTATAAAACAATTATATTCTTACTCCATAAATATATAAACATATAAATACAAGATGGATGATACTATAGTTAAACCTATACTACCTATTTTATTAATACATGTTATGAATCAATCTTATGAATTATTTACATATATGTATATATTATTATTTAGTTCGAATCGGGTTAGGTTGGGTTGAACGAGCCAAAATTTGGTCAACCCTATAACCAACCAAACCAACAAAAATTTAAAAAAAAAAAAAAAAATCATAACCCAACCCAAATAGAATTATAACTCAACCCACGGCTGGGTTGGGTCGTCCAAGTGGCCGGCTTGTCGATTTTTGTGTGTTCACCCCTAGTTGGGTCACACGAGATGAAAGGATATGTGAATGAACCAAGTCCACGTCCGAATAAGAGGGATCTTATGAGATATAGTCTCATGATTAAGAAATGCTTAAAAGGAATTGATTATACTACATATATATACCAACAAGGTGCACCTTTATTTTCAGCGACTCAATCGTAAAAACTTCACAGTTAAATGTGCTTAGCTTGGATTAGCCTTAGATTGGATGACACTAACATGTGAATATAGACTTGTCAGTATCTTAGTGATATACTAAACGTGTTAACATCATAGAAGAATATTATGAGTTCGATTCTTTATCTTAACCTATAAGGTGAAACTTTTGAATTGATTAAATTTTGAACATCAATCGAATAAACCGTGAATATCATTACAATTCTCGTGCGATAATCATTTAGTCCTACAATGTATTTATATTATTTGTAGCTCGACAATATGAGGACACAGAGAATTCAAACTCACATTTTGTTCTTTCAGTAAAAACACACATTTGATGTTAAACGAATTATGAGTTAGTTAGAGTGAATCGAATAACATTTGGGTAGTGGAGTTTTTAATTGTCAACAAGAGAAGTAGTTCAATTGCATAAGTGTAGATGGTCAATAGATCACAAATTCGAATTCCCACCATGGTAAACTAAAAAATGAAGTTTATGACTCTCGATTCTAGGTCATCATTTGACTTTTTTATGACTATTCAATTGTGTTGGGGTTTTGGCAAAATATTAGAAGATAATTGTGTCACGTAGGTGAAATGCAAGGAAGTGACGTGTTCTAAGCACTGAAAAAAACGTGTGCCTTTTGTTTGACTATAGTTAAATTCATTTTGCATTCTCTTGTGAAAGTGGGGCAAAATGTGTGAGTTGTAACATTTGCGGATAAGAGGGAGATATAATCCATGGTTAAAAAAAACTTAAAAGATTTTATTTGTACTACTTATACCATCAAGTTGCACATTTGTTTTAAATGGCTCAATCGAAATAACTTCACATGTGAGTGAGAACAAAACATGACTCATGTTTTTGGGCAAAATACCGTGTTGCAAGCATTGCATATAACTTTAGTTTCAAAGCATCTATGTCATAAACGCTTTAAATTTGCTTTAAATTTGGTGTACTAATTATAATTAAATTCATTTTGTATTATTTAGTGAAAAGCCAAAAAGTGTGAGTACTATAAACTTGTATGCAATTGAGGTTAGATAGAATTATATAGTAGTGAAAATTCTTTATGTCAATGCTTTTTATTGATTTTGAAGTCTTTTCATCTAAACTATTGTGTTTATTTTTTGTCTTTTAATTTCTAAGTTATTTTATACTTATTCCTAAAAAAGCAAGAGATTTTTTTTTTTTTTAATCACTCTAAAATAAATTGGCAAGAAATTAATTAACCACCATAAATTAAATTATTTCCACTCCCCTCCCATGAAACCTCTCCCATCCATCCACTTGTTCTTTACACAAACAAATTCATACCAATTCAAACAATTTCAGAGGCCAATACCATAACTGATCGCCTCAAATCTCTCCCAGCCACTGCTCCATCTCCATTGTTGCTCCTTTTTCATCCTCATCTCCATCCCAGCAAACCACCATTGATTCCCTCTTCTTCTTCCTTCTCACCACCACAGTACACAGAGCCATCTACATTGAGAGGAAGCAGGGGACAGCCTCCTTCCTCTTCCGCCATGGCCGTCTTCCCTCCTGCCGCTCTTCTCTTTCTAGTTTTGCTCTCTGTTTCAGTTGAATCCAAGCTTTCTCTTGATTATTACCAAAAAACTTGCCCTAATTTTGCCAAAATCGTTCACGATGCCGCCGCTACTAAGCAGGCTTCTAGTCCAACCACCGCCGCCGCATCTATGCGTCTCTTCTTCAGCGATTGTTTGGTCGGAGGTTGTGATGGTTCTGTTCTCATTACATCAAATGTCTTCAACCTCGCCGAGCGCGATACCGATATCAACCTCTCTCTTCCAGGCGACGCCTTCGACGTCGTCACTCGATCGAAGATCCACTTAGAACTCTCTTGTCCCGGCATAGTCTCTTGCTCCGACGTATTAGCACAGGCAACTCGCGATCTCATCGCGATCGCAGGCGGACCGTCGTACAAAGTTCGATTAGGGCGAAAAGATAGCCTCGTTTCCAAATCTTCATCCGTGAAAGGCAACATTCCGTTAGCGAATCAATCAATTGACGAATTAATCAAGCTATTCGCAGCGAAAGGATTCACGATTCAAGAAATGGTAGCGATCTACGGCGGACGAACAATCGGATTCTCGAATTGCAAGGAATTCAGCGATCGGATCTTCAATTTCAGCAAAACAACACCAACGGATCCAGAGATTCATCCAAAACTCGCCGAGGCCTTGAAGAAAACTTGCGCCGATTACCAGAAGAATCCGGGAATGTCGGCTTACAGCGACGCTGTAACGCCGGGGAAATTCGATAATCAGTATTTCCAGAATCTGCTGAGAGGAATGGGAGTATCGGCCTCCGATCACGCGCTGGCGAAGGATCCAAGGACGAGGAAGTTCGTGGAGATGTACGCCGGAAATCAGGCATTGTTCTTCAAGGATTTTGCGCACGCCATGGAGAAGATGAGCGTTCGTGAAGTGAAAACTGGTTCGAAGGGAGAAGTGAGGAGAAGATGCGATGCGTTCAATTCAATCCACCATTGAGCTGAGATAAAATATGATTTTCAAAACTGTAATATGCCATTTTCGCACATCATAAATAACTATTAAATTTTATAAATCATTCTTTTCAAAAAAAAAAAAAAAAAGGAATTTTTTACCCTTTTTTGCTTTTTTTTTTTAATACATTTTATTTATAGAGTTTATTGATGGAGCAGAAAGTGAAAGAGGGAGAGGAAGAAGAGTAATAATATATATTTATATATATATATATATATAAATAATTTTTTTCTTGTATTTATATCTGTGGTTATTTGGTGTTGATTTAATTGACTGATTTTTCGTATTTTCTCTTGCTTGAAATTTGGGAATTTGTACTCAAAATAAAAATTAAAAAAATTTGGGAATTTGGTTAAGATAAATAACTTATTTTCGTTATAAAAAACTGAAGTAAATAAAACTATAGGAAGTGTTCTATTCAATAATAATTGAGTTGTGGAATAGTTCAAAATGACATTAAAATAATTTAATGTAAATTTCATATTAATTTTATTTCGAGCAAATTTTTTTTATAATTCATGAATAATAATAATAATAAAACTAGGCGTTGGAAATGATAAAGCTTTAGCTGGTAATATTTATGTTGCGAACTAAAAATAATAAAAAACAAATAACAATTCAATATTATAGCTAGAAAATTACCATTATATATCTATCGCAAATGCTCTAATATATTCTTAATTTTTTTTTTTATAAATAATAAAATCAAATCGTCATAATTATATAATCACATTGCGTATGCCTTGTGATGCATTAACATCCACACAGTAGTTAAATCTAATAAAAATGTTAAAAAGTCAAAGCGAGTATAACTCAATATTAGTGATGTATTGTCATTCACTCAATCAAAAAATTGTTCGAGTCCTCGGAATGTATTGTCATTGGTTAGGGAGATTTTTAGGACCAACTATCATATTTCTTCTATAAATCAACTACATTGTAAATATATAAGCAAGTGAATAAAATATGAATAAAAATATTATTTCTTTGGTCGGATTTGGTTGGCTTTGGGTTGAACGAACTAAAAACTGGTCAATCTTTATAATCAAACTCAACCTCCAATTAACCAACCTTAGGGTCGGGGTTTTTAACTACGTAATTACTACTTACTCCAATTCGGAAACTAGTAGTTAATTTTTTTTTCAAGTATTACCCTTCACTCTTTAGCTCACTCTTAACTTTTCTTAAAAAAAAAGAAAAGGAAAAACACTCTTATATTTAGGTAGAAATAAATGGTTAACAACTTAAGTATCATTGATGATGAAATATTCTTTATAGAGGAGAGAGAGAGAGA
>JBBMEG010000009.1:12735304-12749252 GCA_037832605.1 Cyclanthera cordifolia | reverse complement strand
TATAGTCACATAAAAAAAACAAATGTAGTGTATTATAGCTTATATACATATATAATATAATATTTATAATGAAATATGCACAAATATTTAATGTTTATATTTATTTTTGGGATAGTAACGGTCAAAATTTGGTATCAATATAAGCGAAATGGGCCAATAAAGAGGGCCCATTTTTCTGTTTCAAAAAACAAAGGGGCCCATTTTCCTATTTTATATTGATCCGTTGCAATTTCGCTTTCGCGCGCTTTCCAACTCGTCGAGACTCTGCCGGCCGCTGACATTGTCCAGTAGTCACTGGTACTCTTCAAAGGCGATCGCCATTTCAAGATTCCTTCAACGTCATCCACCACAATGCCAATCTTCTTTATAAAATTTCGTCTCCACTTTCTTCCTCCACTTCTGATTTATGCTTCTCTTTTCCTGTTTTCATGGCGTCCCCTTTTCCGGCGATTCTCATCATCTTCGTTTCCATGTTCGCCGACTTCTCCACTTCTCAATCGTCCACGACCGGAGTCGGATACATTTCCCGGCTTCTCGACACTCAGGATCGCGAGAGAGCTCCTGCACCAATCCAAGTTGCTGCGGCTCGTGGTGTTCTTCGTCGGTTTCTTCCGCTCCACGTCTCCAGCTTTGAATTTCGAATTGTTTCTAAGGTATTTAGTTGTTTTCTACGATTTTCTTTGTTCAATTTTTGTCTGTCGATAGAAGTACAGAGGAGTTTGTACGAGATTTTGATTTGTTTTGTTCGAAGCAGATGATCGGAAATTTTAGAAACAAGAGAACAATTATGTATTTGAAGTTTGCAGTATTCTCATAGTATTTGTTTATTATGCTCATATTTCTCGTGGTTTATCGATTTGTTCACATTTACCAGGACGAATGTGGTGGAGAATCCTGCTTTGTGATCAGGAATCATCGCTCGTTCAGGAGACCGGGAGATCCTGAAATTTTGTATGTAGAAACTATTTTATTATCTTTTTACTCGGTTTCTCCTTGAGCAAAGGGGTAATATAAACATGGAAAAGGATTTTGAATTGCTCTTATTATTATGTAATTGGTTTGTGTATTCACGTCTCATAAAGATTAATTCATACATATCATTCATTACACAATGTTCTTTAAAAATTAAACTGGAAGTTGACTTGATACTTTTGATTTAAACACTTACCTCGGATTTTTTTATAGAATCGATGGGGTCACCGGAGTGGAGATTTTAGCTGGCTTGCACTGGTATCTGAAGAACTGGTGCGGTGCACACATTTCTTGGGACAAAACAGGTGGTTCTCAACTGTTTACTGTACCTAAGGCAGGTTCATTACCTCGTATTCGAAGTGATGAAATTATTGTTCAGAGGCCCGTTCCATTGAACTATTATCAGAATGCGGTTACATCAAGCTGTAAGGGTTTACTTGAAATTAAATAACAAAAATTGCACTAAAATACTTCGTCGTCCTGGAATACCTGTTTAATTTGGTGACTTTCGAAAATGTGTTTCTATTTTCATTCGGAAAGACTCTTTTGCTTGGTGGGACTGGGAGAGATGGGAAAAGGAAATAGACTGGATGGCTCTTCAGGGTATCAATATGCCTTTAGCATTTACAGGGCAGGAAGCTATCTGGCGGAAAGTTTTTCAGGTATGTTTTTTTTCTTTTTATCTGTGTTTGTAGTTTGTAAGCCATATTGCCATTTAACATAATGATTTATTGAGCAAGTTCTATTTGCGCATGGTATTTGAAGTCGAAGTACGCAAGTCGCCTCAAATGTTGTATTCCTTGACTTGTCTTAATATTTATGATTTTGGAAACATTACTAATTGTGAATCTTGAGACTAAGAACGCAAAAATTTATATCTATTGCACAAAAGTACTGTAAGTTCAATATTACTTTCCACGGTTTTCTTCCATCGAAAATTATTTCTGCAGCTATCTGAACTTTGCCCTGCGTTAAAAACTTATTTCATTCAATGGTTTCTTCATCATGCTATTGTTGGTTTCCTGTCTAGTATAGTTAAAATTTGAAAAATAAGTTCTCTCATGAATTATAAGTATACTTGTACCTGCATTTTAATTTATGTAATTAATCAGCCAACGCCAAAAGGCTGTCCCTAATAATTTTTTTCTGGTTCTGATCTTAATTCAATTTACTTGGTTTGAAGGGTAGATTAATCTCACTATAGGCTATATTTGCAGAAATTTAACATAAGCAACTCAGATTTGGACGATTTCTTTGGAGGTCCAGCATTTCTTGCATGGTCACGTATGGGGAATTTGCACCTGTGAGTGGTTGCTTTGTATTTGTATTAAAATTATATCATATTGTCTGATGTTCTTTTATTCCACTGGTTAACTAGTGTGAAGGACGAAATGATAAATATAGAACCATCATCATAACCAACTATATGACATTTTTGGTTCAATTAGATATATATGTAGAGAGTGGTTTAAAAGTGTCATTTATATTTTTTTTCTATATTTTGGCTCTTATATTTTAGTTCTACCGATAAAATCTTACTTCTTATAATTTATTTTTGAATATCAACATTTCGATCACAGATGGGGTGGGCCTCTGCCCCAGAGTTGGTTCAATCAACAGCTAATATTGCAGAAAAAAATTATTGCCAGAATGTTTGAGCTAGGAATGACTCCAGGTATCAAATGTCAGTCAATTTATGACTACCTCATGTAATATGTTGTTGCAGTAGAGCTCAAAATTTCCCAGAATTGACACATTACTAGATATGATATCCTGTTACATTTATAAATGTCACTTTCATATTGCCTAATATTTGAATTGCTGGTTTAAAGCTTCAGTGATGTTACTGACTTCGTTTACTTTTTTTAAAACTATTGACTTTTAATTGTGTTCAAGAAAATAAAAAGAAAAGAATCCACAGCTTTAATTTCTGTTTGTTTGGAAAATAGAAATGATGCTTTTGTAAGTGACGTTCACTCAGGATCTTCCTGACCATTTCTTATTTTTGTTCCTTAGTTCAGGTTGGTGATTTTTTTAAAAGGATAGAGATAGGAATGTATTCCAAATATAAGGAAAATAAAGCCTAAGGGAGGGGTGGAGACAACCCCTCCCACAAACTTCACCATAAGAGCATGCCAATCATTTGTGAGCCGATCAACAAATTGTAGTTGGTGAAGTTAATCTTTAGGCCCGTCATTGACTAAATTAACGATTAGTATTATAGTTCATGTGATCTATGTATTTAAACAAAATACTAGTTGATTCTAGATGAATCAATTTTATCATAGCACTTTTGTTATAGAAATCTCTTGGGCTAACAATAATCTGGGGACATGGGTTTCTTTTCCTCTCTTTCAGTTCTGCCAGCTTTTTCGGGTAACATTCCTGCTGCTTTCAAACAAATATTTCCATCAGCAAAGATAACGCGCTTAGGAAATTGGTAAGTCGCCACGTCTTTATCTGATATAAAGTTCATATTTGTTATGCTTGATATTGTTTCTTTGCTGTTGCATCTCTTTGGCGTCTGCTTGGAGTATATTTGATACATTCTGAAATCCGAGTTAGTCAAATCCATGATACTATGAGTGTGGGCGCTTTGAAATAGTTACATTAGGAAGTGTTTGAATACAGATTACTCCGTTGTTGCTCTTAATGTTTCTGAAATTCTGTTTTTTAGGAAGTTTCTGAAATTCTGTCAATCTATTTAAAGGTGCTCAATGTTGAAGTTTAACACAAAGTGATTTTTTTTAGTACAACACAATTTTCTTTGAAAGATTAATAATAATATCCGAAGGATTTTTAGGTTTGATAAGTTACCTACATAAAAAGATATAAATTACAATAAATATATTAGTGACTGAGAAATTAATGAAAATATCTTGGCTTGGAGGATTTGTTCTTCTCGAGGTTTCAGGTTTTAAACCCGCTTGTGACATTACTTTGTAGACACCCTTCAATTGTGTCTTTACTCCTCCGATGTATACTAGTGTTGCAGTTTGGGAATGGATCAGAAGTGCCCAGGTATTACCAGTCAAGCTCAGACTCTCGGTCATAAAAAAATAATGAAAAGATGATGGTGATTAAAGTGAGGCTAGAGAAAATTTATATTCACAGGGTGAATGGTAGAAGAAGAGAAGTTAGTAGGGTAAAGTGTGTGAGTGAATAGAAAGACCAGGGAGGGAAAGTAGAGAGATTTGTTAAAAATATTATGTGCATAGATGGAAGTTAGAGATTAAAAATGTTACAGCTAGGTTATGAGAGAAGATGTATATGAACAAATATCAGTAAAATATAGTTTATTTAAAAAGAAGTTAGTGAGAGATATTATGAAATCAAAACAACAATCAAGCTATAATAGAGAGTTAGAGAGAGAAGAGAACAATTTTAGAGAAAAACCATATTACAACGAATACAAGAATCAAACTAGATTTATGTGGTTCACTAACGATGTGTTAGCTAGGTCTACGGGCAGAGAAGAAGAACAATTTTGGAGAAAAACAAATACAAGAATGTTGATCAAAGGGAGCTAGGGTTTTAAGAGAGTATATAGTGCACTCTCATAAAACCCTATTACAACCAACGACCTAATTACATAAAAGCTCAGATGTGAAAACATGAACCCAATTACAATTTCATTTAGGTTTCGTGGGCGTCGCTCCTGAATCCCGACTTGCTAACCAGGCAGCGAAACCTTCGGCTAAGTAATTGTAGGGCATCATGAAGACATATCTCAACGAGAGAAAATATATAATGAGAGAAGATCTTAAGAAATGTTAATGTGAGAAGTATATAATGTTAATGTGATAAAGAGAGAAGTCATTAAGAAAAACAATGGAGAACACAAGATAAAATATATGAAGAAAAATTATTAAAACTAAGGCAAAATATGAAATGTCTCTGCATGAAGTAATACAAACTCAGACAAAGCATACATAATTGTATAAAAAACTTTGTTATATTTTATTCGAATGCCACAACATTTGGTGGTAATTCTTAAGTCCCGATACCCTAGAATAATCCTTGAAGTTCTAAAAGTTTTTGCTAAGCACTTGTTTTAGTTACTGATAATGTCAAATAGCCTAATCTGTTTCTCTTCTAACAAGACAATGCCAATCGTCTACTTCATACCATTGCTCTGCAGGTTTTCTGTTCACAGTGACCCTAGATGGTGCTGCACTTACCTTCTTGATGCCATGGATCCTTTATTTGTCGAGATTGGTGGAGCATTTATTCAGCAACAACTGAAAGGTATTATTTTTTGACCTATGCTAGCAAACTGCATGTGAAATGATATTTCATGCCTATTTGTTAGATGATACTTGATTATTCTAATTGTGTCTGAAAATGCCTTTTTGGTCAGAATATGGAAGAACGTCGCATGTATACAATTGGTATGATACTCTTTTCATTTGATTCCTCAGTCAAACTTTGTATTGAGTACATAATTATTTTAGTTGTCAATGTAAGATGATTAGCTTCCGTACATTAGAATGATAGAAAAGTGAACGAGAACAAACGTTTAAAATTGGTGCAGTATTGGTTTGGACCATCTGAAATATTTTCCATTTAACTGTTACATCATGAATATGCTTTCACCCTACAGTGATACCTTTGACGAGAACACTCCACCTGTTGATGAGGTGGAATACATCTCTTCATTAGGTGCAGCTATTTTTGGAGGAATGCAGGCTGGAGATTCTAATGCTGTCTGGCTAATGCAGGTAATTGTTGATTTGTTTTGCTATCTAAGGGGTTTTTAGGCTAATTCATTGAGGTTATCATTCATTTACAAGTCCACTACATCCCTTCTTCGTCTGTGTTGGTGAAATGGCAACTTTAGTTTCTCTCTCAATCTTGTTTTTAATGAAATTTGTTCATATACAGGGGTGGATGTTTTCATATGATCCATTTTGGAGACCTCAACAAATGAAGGTTATAATAATTCTTTTTTTCATCAATTGCTCGTGCACTTGAACACAAACATATCTTCCATTTTCATTCATCATTAAATCATTGCCACATGAAAACTCTTGGCTCAAATCTTATGTTATTTATAAATGCTAAATCATTATATACGGTACATTATTTTTTCTATTCAATCTCAAGGCATTATCTTTGTGCATTGGTTTCACTTCTTGTTGACATTGGTGAAGGATTTTTCAGGCCCTTTTACATTCTGTGCCTCTGGGAAGGCTGGTAGTTCTTGATTTGTATGCTGAAGTGAAACCGATTTGGATATCTTCTGAGCAATTTTATGGCGTTCCTTACATCTGGAAAGTCATTTTCTTTCTTTCGCTTGATCTTTATGTTTAGGTCTAATAAACGGTCACGATTCGGGTTTACAATGTGAAAGTCAAGTCGTGAGTGTTAGTCTAACATTATTTTTGTAGAAGCATGATTGATTATATCAAAATTCTAAGTACTAAACATTCACAGGCAGCTGTGTCGAGAATGACATTTTATACCTATTTACGTTCATACCAATTTTTCCAAATTAATTAGAGGAAAATTTTCTTGACTGAGCATCAAATTAGCTAATTTTTTGCTATTATTATGAATATCTAAAAATTATGTAAAATTGTATCAGTTTACAATACATTTTCGGTTTGTTTAACTAAAAAATGAATGTATTATCAGTCAATCAAGGTTTTTTTCTGTAATATGATTTCCTGCATATTGATACTATTAGTACCAATGCAATTTTGGATTTGCCGTTTCATTTGGTATGCAGTACTTATCTGACTTTAGCTGTTTTTCAAGAATTTTACAGGGAAAACTACATGTGTCAATAGTTCGGCTGTCTTGTCCCAACCGTATATAATGCTTTAGGTGTCATGTGCATGGTCCAAAGACTACGTTTGATTTATTGTTTCATTTGCTTAGTCTATATTATCAATTGGCTTTTGCAGGTGCATGTTGCATAACTTTGCTGGAAATGTTGAAATGTATGGCATCTTAGATTCTATAGCATCTGGACCAATTGAAGCTCGTAGTAGTCCATTCTCAACCATGGTAAGTTTATTATCTACCATTGCTTTGTATCTAGGTGTTATCAATAATTTTGTTGGCAGCATTATTTAATTGCTACAGCTGTACAAATTTAGTAATTTTTATATGAAACCCAACAATTTTCTTAAAAATAAATATTTGGTGCTCTCTCTTTGGTCCATAGGTGAGATGAACTGATTCTCTCTTTTTTTTTTTCATTATTGAAAAAGGTTTGCTTGGAAGGTTAAGTATTTAATATTGGTCATAAGATTATGAAAGTTGTATATCTAAGATATCCTTAGGCTTCTAAGGAGGGTAGTTTTGAGATATTAATATAATGTGTAAAGGTAGAATAGTAAATAGTCATTAGTATCTCTGTATAAATGGGGGAGTTAGGGTCTTTGGAAGAAAAAGAAAAATATCATTGTAATATTGTCTAGAAGAAGACATCGGAGGGGGATAGTAGCTCTCTCAAAAGGCTATTGGGAGAGACTTAGCCCTCTCGAAAGGATAACGGTTTGAGTTTGACTATCAGAGTCTTAACAAAGTGGTATCAGAGCAGGTTCTTCCTAGGAAAAAAGTTCAAGCGATGGATCGTGAAGAAATCTTGATGGATTTACATGCCTCGATGACCAAACTAGTGTAAACGTGGGAAGAAACGAAGCAAGTTTTGAGAAGAATGCAAGATGAATGCAAAGACAACTAGAGTTATATAGCCTACACAAGGTGAAAAAGGAGCAAAAGAAAAAAGAAGAAAAAAGTGAGAAGAGAGTGGAGCAAGAAACACGACAAGCAAAGAAACAACATAACACCCGACGACAACGATGGAAGTTATGACGGGAGAAAAAGGTTCGAAAGAAAAGTAGAAACATGAGAAGGAAGAAGAACAAAGAAAAATGGAGAAGATTCATATGTTAGTAATGGAGATCGAAGCTTGGGGAAGGAAATAAGAAAAAAAAAGGAAAGGGTGTGATTGGTGGAGTGGGAGGAAGAAGAAGATGGAAGGTTTGAGTTTAAATAAAAAAGATGGAATGTTTGAAATTGGAAAAAGTAAAAAAAATAAAAAATGAAGAAAAATGAAAAGGACTACACAAAGTGGAGAAAGAAGCCAGGGGAAGGAAAGAAGGAAAAAAAAAGAAAAAAGGGTGTGATTGGTGGAGAGGAGGAAGAAGAAGATCGAAGGTTTGAGTTTAAATAAAAAAGAAGGAATGTTTGAAATTGGAAAAAGAAAAAAAAAAAATGAAGAAAAATGAAACGGACTCCGTAAATTGGAGAAAGAAGAGGAAAAAAGGAGTGAAATTTGGTGCATTAATTGGGGATGTGATTTTTTAGGTGAAAATTGGAGATGTGACCTGTTAGTTGATATAATTAAATTAACCCCAACATATTAGCTTAAACTTTTAGGTTGATTAACGATTTACATAATTTAACATAGTATCAAAGTAGGAAATCCTGAGTTCGAGGCTTTTAGGTTGGTTGGTGATTTACATAATTCAACATGATCTTTTTTATGCGAAAAGAATATGGATAGTAATCGGCTAGATATTTTGAGATGAGGCCCATTTGTTGGTGAGAAAAACAAATGTAGTTTGCATATTTTGGGATAAGTATGGTTATCATTCTTGCTCATACCTTGAGGACAAGGTGTATTTTAGAACGGAGAATATATTTGCCCCATAAGTAGGGTAGTTTTGGGATATTAATATATGTGTAAGAGATAGTATTCAATAGTCGTTAGCATCTTTGTAGAATAAGGGAGTATTGTCTTGGAGAAGACTTTGGTGTGAGAAAGTAGCCCTCTCGAAAGACTATTGGGGAAGAGACTTAGCCTTCTCGAAAGGATAAGGATTTAACCATTGGAGTTTTAACAGATATCTATGAAGATATTACTAATTTCAATCTCCCTCTCACCTCTCTTTCAAATATGTCTGTGAGGTGTATCATTTATTGCAATGGTTAAATTCGTGTTACTTTTTGTCACCCATGTTTTCATTTGAAGGTCGGGGTAGGAATGTCCATGGAAGGAATTGAACAAAATCCTGTTGTCTATGATCTCATGTCCGAAATGGCTTTTCAACACAACAAAGTTGATGTCAAGGTACAACTTTTGGTATTTTTATTTCAAAAACATATCTCATTGACTTTATTACCAGTTGTATTCATGTTCCACTTTCGGAAAGCTGGCAGATAACATACATCGATTATAGGTTCATAGGTTCATATGTATTATTATTTCAAAAATATATCTCATTGACTTTGTGTTATCATTTCTTTTTTACCACCGTTCATAGGTTCCCACCGTGGGTTTACTTTTCAAGTTAGTTTACACAACTAGTTCTGTTGTGATTTCTTTACCTGCAATGCACTATTAGAAGGAGCTGATAGATGCCAAAGTTGCTAAACTGTCAGTTAACCAAATTCATAGTTATTTCGTAAAACAAGGCATTCAATTTAAGAACAATCATTACAACTTCTATATATAAGATCTAAGCATAGAAGAAATTCGAAATCTATGAAGACATTTGAATCACCTGGAACCAATTAATAGATTAAACATAACTCGCAAGAATTTGTGATTTGTGGTTTTTCTCAACTGTTGGGATCTAGACCAAATTTTGGCAATGTGCTCTGCCTAGTGTATTTGGAGACTATAATTGGAAATAATATACGTTGATCTTAAAGGTTTCGTTAATCTCTCAAGATCAACAGATGAATTCTTCTTAGAGAAGTCCAAGACCACATAATATGCCCATTAAATAGCTCAAATATAATTTTCATTTGATCTTTACTTTAATTAATTATTAAATGAATTCCAACAATAGAGTTTTGTTGATATCGGTGATTCTACTTTAAATCACCAATAAATCCAAAAGTTTAAACTAATATTTTGAAGTAAATTTAATATAACGACTAACAATATCCTTGCAGGAAGTGTATAGTAACACAATGTGCACTTTTTACTTGATTTCTGAATTGTAGCCCTACTTTAAGATTTGTTATATTATCTTTCTGTTTCCAGAAATGGCTTTATCAATATTCAATTAGACGCTATGGTTGTTTAGTCCCTTCAGTACAAGATGCCTGGGATGTATTATATCACACCATCTACAACTGCACTGATGGTGCCAATGTAAGTATGAAAAGAACTATTATGTTTCCGGTCTTGCTGCTTTAGAATGGTCGTCACTGTCTTCCCTTGTCTTTCTTTTCTTGCTAATGCAAAGTCTGTGATTCATCAAACATGCTATTGCTAACATATTTCTGTCAATATGGAAAAGGACAAAAACAGAGACGTAATTGTGGCATTTCCTGATGTTAATCCATCGTCAATCTTAATATCACCCGAGGGGTCTGACCTATATGAGAAGTTGGACTCAAGCGTACGGGATGCAACATTTGATCAACCTCATCTTTGGTATCCTACCTCTGAAGTAATTCGTGCATTAAAGCTTTTCATTGCCAGCAGTGATCAGCTTGATGGGAGTAACACTTACAGGTTGACTCACCAATTTTTAAAAATATCATATTCTATGAAACTTCTGAGTGTTCAGAAAGGATAATGTTGTAGATACTCACCTTGTAACCTTGTCTCACATTGTAAAGGTGAGGAGTCTTCAACACATTTTTATGACATATGGCCTACTCTCCTCATTATCTATTGATTTTGAGGTGAAACACTATAGTATGTAATAGATACCATAGCTTCACGTGGGTTATTGGGCTCCAAATTTGGATCCGACCCAAAAGAGTTAAAAAATCTGAGGGGGTAGTTTGGACCCAATCCAAGTGGGTATTTGATCCCAAAATTTGGGCCTGACCTTAGCGAGTAAACCTAAGCCTAAGATGGCAACATCTTGAGGGAGCATGTTGGAGATATGTTCCCTTTGTCTCGCATTGTAAATGTGAGGAATTTTCAACACATTTACATCATATATAGGCAACTTCCCTCACTACCAATTGTTTGGAGCTATTAAAAATGAGTTGTTATAAACACTCCTTAAAAACCTCATTCGAACAAGCTATTACTACAAATTTTCCTTCAAAACCACTAAAAATAGTACCTCATTTCTAATCACTCAAAATAATCACTCCTACAATTATTCATCCAAACACACCCTATACGATGTAATAGATAATGAGAATGGTCGTGGAGAGCATGAGAATGTTAATAGAATATGAAAGTAAATGATCATCAAGAAGAATAATTATTTATATTTAGGGTGAAAGGAATGATTATATGTGTTTGGAATGCAGAGAATGATTATGAGAAACAAAATAATGAGTATGAATAGTATGTAAAGTAGTTATGGGGAGAATGAAAAATGGTTCAGGGAATGAGATTACGAAGAGAATAAATAGTGATTACGAGGGAAATGAATATTGATCATATGAGATGATTGTCAGTGACCCAAACGTGAGTAAAGAATTATTCTCGCTATAATCACTATCATTATATTTGCCTCAAACACCCTTAAAGATATCAGATATTTTTCGTTTCTTTCTATTTTAGTCTAGATCATTAAATATGCATTATTGCTACCCTTAGGTATGACCTTGTGGACTTGACCAGACAAGCTCTAGCCAAATACTCGAACAAACTGTTCTTTAGAATTGTCAAAGCATATCAGTTATATGATGCTCAAACAGTGGCCAGCTTAAGCCAGCAGTTCCTTGAGCTGGTCAATGATATAGACGCATTATTGGCTTGTCACGAGGGATTTCTTCTAGGACCTTGGCTACAAAGCGCCAAGCAACTTGCTCAAAATGAAGAGCAGAAAAAACAGGTTCAATTCCAGTCCATTCTACCAAATTATGAAACAGATTATATTAACAACATTATGCTAATTATCACTAATCTCAAATTGCAGTATGAGTGGAATGCAAGAACTCAAATAACCATGTGGTTTGACAACACAGAGGAGGAAGCAAGTTTGCTTCGTGATTATGGTAATGATCATTTGGACTTGAATTCCTTTTTGTGCCATATGTGATAGGATGACAACCGTATCTGACTCTCCACATTGATATGATAGTGTCCATTTTGAGCATACACTCTCATGATTTTGTTTTTTGTTTCACTCAAAAAATGTAGATAGTTGTCATCATTTATATACCCATGACCTTTCCTCTTCTAATCAACGTGGGATATTTTGTTTGCATCCCAATAGTATGTATTGTATCGTACTTTCAAATTTGAGTTGTTTGATCTTGATTCAGGTAACAAGTACTGGAACGGACTCTTGGGCGATTACTACGGTCCTCGAGCTGCAATATACTTCAAGTTCATGAAAGAAAGTTTAGAGAATGGCTATGGGTTTCGATTGAGTGATTGGAGGAGAGAGTGGATAAAGCTTACAAATGATTGGCAAAGCAGCAGAAAGGTTTACCCTATAGAAAGTAGTGGAGATGCAGTTGACATATCTTGCTGGCTTTACTATAAATACTTGCAAACACTCGAAAGCTATGATCAATGAACCAGGTAAGATTTCTGCAAGTTACTAATATTTTTAAATGCTGCATAATATTTATTTGCATATTCTGTTTCTCTATGTCGTTTTTGACATTTTTTATTATTTTGCTTAATAGCCACCCACAATTTTTTTTTTTTTTTTTTTTATGCTTAAAAGATTTCGATTCTATTTTGACATTTTGAAAATGTGTCGTGTGTATGGCAATTTAGGCGTAGTCTGGGTAGAGATGTCAATTTTCCCCACGGGATCGGGTCTCCGAGGACCCGTTAGGGCGGGGAATCTCCGGTTAGGCAGGTAACGGGCTCGAAGACGGGATGAAATTTTCCCCCGATTTACTGCCCAAATTCTATTTATTTATTTACTTTTTATATAAAATATACATAAACGTTGGTAAAATTACCTATCCAAATGATCTCTAGTCGAGGGCCTATTCATGTTGAGCTTATTACGTAATGATGTTACAAGTTGTTTATTTTTTGGTAGAATATTGTTTCTCAAAATTTAAAAGATAAAATTGAACTTTTATAAATTAAAGGATCGAAATGTTGTTGCATAAGTGTTGTAACGCATAAAAAAGAGCTTACAGAGGATAGAAGATGATTCGAACCCGTGATCTTATGGCTCTTCAAACATTTGTTAATGTCATTGAATTACTGTTCTTTTGGCAGTAATATGTTGAAATTAAAATGTCAAATATCTAATAAAAAAAAAAATAAAAAATTAGGAGACCACTCATAAGGTTAAATTGAAAAAAAAAAAAAAACTATTATTCAAATGTGTTTGGTTTAATTATGTTTTTGTTCGGTTTTTTTTTTCATCTTTCAATTCTCGTTTTGAACTAATTTTATGTTTGCTGACAGAATGTGTCAAACGACTGTTCGATGGTGTGTGATATACAACGTAATCAGCATTTATGAGTTTCTTAACTGTGTATCGTGACGTGTATACCGCTTGACGTGTTGTGTTTGATATGCGAAGTAATGGTGTGTTTCTCATTTAATACTTTCTACTATATTTGAACTTAAAAAAAAAAAACGTGATTGATCAAATGCTAAATTTATTATAAAAACGTATATTTTGAATAGTCAAACTTCCGTTCAAAAAATAAGTTTCAATGCGTTGCTTGATCACACCAAGTATAATATAATCCCAATGTTGCTTTCATCGGTTAGTGTGGAGAGGGTTTGATAAAATAAATTAGATTATGGGGTCGACGAAAGGAGAGGAAATGAAGGAAGAAAGAAGAAAAAATTGAGTAATTAGGAGTTCAATTAGGTACATTATCAATCATTTTTAAAGCTTCAGTTGATATTTATGTCAACTAACACTCTCTCATTTGTGAATTTTAGAAATTTTAGAAATGTTATATTGAGTAGAATTCAAATTTAAATGGATAGGTTGAGATAAAGTAATTCCTGCATTAAAGCTTTTGATTGCTGACAGTGAACTCTTTATTTCCTATAACCATGTTGATCATTAGTTTTTAAAACTTTGGAATTTTTGTTAATATTGTTCTT
>JBBMEG010000009.1:12674778-12709643 GCA_037832605.1 Cyclanthera cordifolia | reverse complement strand
GAAATATGCTCAAATCAATAACTGAACTCTGACCCAAATGTCTTCATGAAATGGGCCTGAGCCATATATATATTTATGCAGTGGCATCTAGGACTCAATCTACTTTTATATAAAAATTGGATTTTTGGCCCAAATCATCACTTGACCAAATTTGACTAATTATAAACTTGATCACACGCTTATCGAACGACACATGGCACATTCTTGTATGACCATAACTTAATTTAGGGATTTTTAAATTGGTCCCTAAATAAAAAAATATATCAAATAGCCATTATTCAGATTAGCAACTGGCATCTTCTAATTTATCGAAATTTCTATTTCAACAGAGAGTACACACTAATGATCATCTCAAAAGTTGATGGTCTCAAATTCTACAATTCCTTAACTTACGTTAATTTCTCTCCACCAAATTTGTTCTTCGATGTCACGTTGGACCCATAATCATAAACCTTCTATGCTCGAGTACCCCAAGAAGGTCAAAAAAGAAAAGCCTAGTAAAAAAAATTAGTACTATAATTCTGTTTAAACCTACATTTCAATACAAGTCGGTTCCAATTTAGAGATCGGAGAACTGGTATAAATTGGTCACAGAAATTGTTGTATTTTGGACTACCGAGAGAAAATTATGGATTGACTTAGTGATCTTGTACAAAATAAATTATTGAAAGATCTTGTACAAAATAAATTATTGAAAGATCAATTCAATATATAGAGACAACTTATCTGAGAATTAACTTGTTCTGCAATCTTAGTAGAATCCGATTTTCTCCTAAAAAACAGTCAACGATCTTGTACAAAATAAACAACCCAACTGCCAAAAATCAAGAAACTTGTGCTTCAAATTCAAGCCCTACAGTTCAGCCACATCATGCTCAAAATGTTTTGCTTACCTTCATCATGCACAATGGCTATTCTTATCAAACATCCAATTTAATCTACCAATATTTAGATGCTAAAAAAATTGGTAGAAAATTAATTTTATTAAATTCAATTCACAAAATCTACATCGATAATTATTTCGTTTTCTGTTTTTGATATTTGAAATTTAAGTCAACTTCTACTCTTCCATGTATAAGTTTTATGATTTTAAAATTTACATCTTACCTTTGTTTTTAAAAACAAAACAAAAATTTGAAAGTTAAAAAAATAGCTTCCAAGTAATTATTTTAGTTTATGAAATTTGATTAAATCATGTACTTATTTAAAGGGAAGATTAAACCTATGTAGAAAATTTAGGTAAATATAATCATAAATTTTAAAAATCAAATGGTTTATGAATCGTCAGGTATAATATAGCCTAACTTCTAATTAACAAGCTCGCATTAGATGTATGTAACCAACTATAAGCCTATGAACTTTTAAGTCGACATAATTAGTATATTAATTACTATTAACTAATAAAATCACCGTCGGTATAAGATATTCCCTAAACTAATATAATTGCCAGTTAGTGTTAAAAGTGAAAATGCCAGAAAGCAAGAGATATAGTTTGGATAACGTACAAGTAAAGGTAAGAAAAAAACTCACATTTTCTGTTTAAACAGAGCAGCAATGGTCTATGAAGGACAATATTTTGAAGGCCTGGTGGTCTGCCACTAACTTGGCCGTCATATAAGGAAAAGATGCTGACTTTAGTCTGAAAAGTTAAAAAATTAGTGGTGAGTTTCTGACCACATGATTCTTGCCCTGTCCAAAAGGGCTGCATCCTGCCCTGCATTCAAATAGCCCCCAAAATTGAAACCGAACTTAAGTTTCATCTTTCATATTGTTTGTTGAGAAGATTCTAACACATAAAAGTGAAATGTTCTCTTTAATAAAATACTAATTTCTTATGTGTTAAGGTATTAGAATTTTAAATAATATGCATAACATAGTAAAATGTTATAAAAGAAATTCAAAAGTATTATTAATAGCTAGCTCAAAGTACTTTCATTAGTTCAAAAGAATAGTCAAACATATTCTAAATCTGGCATGTGGTCTTGCCCTCTTTTCTTCCTCCTTACATAAAGGTATCAAAAATCTTAAACCAGTGAAAATTTTCCAAAAAACTTTACCAGTTTTTTTTTTTTTTAACACGATCGCCTTTGACAGCTAAAAAGCAATGGTGGCAAAAGGAAGAGAAACGTTATAGAAAAGTTTGCGAAAAGGTCGAAATGAAAAATATAAAAAAAAGTTCAGATAAAATAAGAGAAAAACATCCCTGGTCTACAAAAATAAAAATAAAAATAATAATAATAAAAAAAATCCAAATAATAGTCGACACGAAGTGGAGAATAGTCACGTGGTAAAACATGGTTTAAATATCATTTTTATCTTTAATAGTTAAAATTTCGTTCTTTAAAAAATTTAATTTTAGTCAACTATCATTTATTTATTTCATTTTGATTAGTGACTTATTTTTGTTTGTAGATTTAAAAAAAAATAATAATAAATTGATCCTTGAATTGTTTTTGTTAATTTTTTTAAAGAAAGTTACATTTTCTTTTTTATATAAATTTTAGAAATATGTTATTGAATGCATTTTAATTAATATTAGTTTTAAATTTATGGACCAATTAAAAAAAAAAAAAAAAAAAAAAAAAACCAGAGACTAAAATTGAATTTGTGAAAAATTTAGACTTTTAAAAATTTATTAACCAAAATGAAATAAATTCAAAATTTACTTAGCAAAATAATATTTTAGTTTTTAAGAAAACGAACCTGATGTGCAGATTGTAAACTTATCTTATGATAACTCAACCATGAAGCTTCAATTCTTGTTCTTTACCCCCAATATTCCTCTTTAAATGCTCTCATTTGGAGAAGAATTACCATCTGAAAGTCCTTGTGCTTTCTACAAATTGGCTTAAGAAAGTGAATACTCATACCTTGCCTGAGGGAGTCATCCTTCAAATTAGAAGCAAGTTCTCTCAAACTTAGTTAACAAGCCTTTAACAATTACAATATCAGTTTCACAAGCTGAATCCAAACTGACGAAGGAAAAAACTTCAAGGCTCAACGACAACTTCATTGCTTGTAGAAATGCAAACATTCCAAAAAGTTTCACCAACTCCTCTGTTGCTTTCGAACGGTTGGTAAACATAATCTGCTAACGAGATTTCAAAGCAATGAAGAACATGTGCACAATGTATATCCATGGTTTCGCCCGTAAAGAACCTGTTTTGAAGAGCTTTTCTTTTCATCTAGCTTTTCTGTTTTCTGGAAAATGGCATTTGATACTGCTATCCTTCGCCTGCGTGTTCTTAAATAACATATGCTCAGTTTCGATGACAGCTTGTATATGTATTGTTCGAGCCTCTCTTCATCTCCCATGGAAAAGGTTACTTGGATTCGGCTGAAGGTATTATGCAGATTGCAAATTCTGTCTATATTTCTATCTTCTCTGATTCTTAACTCTGAGTATCAGTCTTATCTGCTGCTGACTTACCATTGTTGTTCAACAATGGAACTTTGAGACTGGAATTTGGTAAATTAATTCTCATGGTCATGGCTGTTCTTTTTACAGGAGAATATTTTATCCTTATCTTTGAGTGCCCTTTTTTTCTTTTTCTGACAAGCACCACTCTGATATCAGTATCATCTTTCTGCATAAGTATTCATATTAATATCAACACAAACTTTTGCCCATGAAGCTTGGTCTTCTCATCTCTTTAACCTGTCAATGAAGAAATGGATTTTTCAGAAATAACATATTTCTATGGAGTATAGTAATTTGTAATGCTCAATTAATAACCATTTGGTTTTTGAAAATTTAGTCTATAAATACAATTTTCGCTTAAGGGTTTTCTTGTTTTGGTATCTAACTTTGTATACATGTTTTAGAAAACCAATTGAAACTAACAAATTTAAAATGATAACAACAACAATAATAATATAATAAAATAAAATGTAGATTTTGAAATGTCTAAGCTTGTTTCTACCCGAATGTTTGGATTGAGATTTCCTTTGGCTGCAATCATTATTTTTAAATATTCAAAATAAATCTTCATTCTAAATATTGTTAAAAACTACATCAAAACAAGCTTTTGACTGCAATCATTGCTTCTAAAATTCAAAATAAATCCTCGTTCTAAAATCTAATTCTAAATATTCTAAAAAAACAATTTTTTTACCGTAATCATTACTTTTAAATACTCAAAATTAATACTCATTCTAAATACTCTTAAAACCTCAATCCAAACATATAAAATTCTCTGAAATAATTATTTTCTCTCAATAAACCACTTCGATTCTAAGCCAAGTTGGAAACACAAAACAAATGGCTATCAGACAGGACATAAAGGATTCTTATTCTTTGCTTCTCCTGTCAATAAAAAAAAAATCAGTATATCTTGTACCTTTAAGCTTACACCTACCTGACCATGTCTTTCTTTATAGCTTTAGTTCCCCTATATTTTTCTCGTCAGTTTTTGTTCTTCTATTCATCACTTTCTCCAATTCATCCAGAGTTATTGCAACTCTTACCCAAATATGTTTTACTTCCAACTGCATCTTCTAGTTCTCTAATCTGAGCCCCAACCTGCAACTGCAGAGAATTAAACTCTACAATTGTTGATCACATAAAGGAAGAGATTTCTGAAGACAGCTAAAGGTTTGAATTAGAATCATTTACTCACAAAACAAGGAGTATTTGACTATATAAATCATAAACTAGTGATGTCATTGGTTTAGAATTAAGCAAACTATTGAAATTATGAAAAGTTGCACAGCTCTGATAGAGTAAATCATAGTAGAAAGGTGATACATTATAACATAGGGATCGTCATGAAATCAAACAGTGAAAAGTGTTAAGCAAACAAGTCCCTCCGTATAATGCACAGGGTGAAAGAATACCGAAAAAGTAACTCCTAACAATCTTTTCAGGAAAATCAACACCGGAAACCGAAATTAATAACGGTTGTCTGAGCATTTGTTTCAGTTTCCAAATATGAGCCCTAAAAATCACCAAACAACCAATAGAAACTCAAAACACGAGACATAATAAAGGAAATATCAGCTTCCACCATTCTACCTTAGAATCCACAATAGTTTAATAAGCATCCGAAATGCTTCGTCCTTATTCGTGAAAAATCTCCAATCGAAAAACCGGAAACATTCTATCCAAAATCATGATCTGCGCCCGCCGCTTATATGCTGCATTACGGCGATCATCCGCATAGGCTTTCATTTCTAGGGCGTCAATAAGATTGAACTTCGAAAAAGAGAAGCACAAACGAAATCAATCATTCTGAAACAAAAAATAGAATCGAAGGCGAAGAAAATTTGTATTGATTTGAATTTGAAAAAATCAACAGGAAAAAAAATACCTCGAGATCGTCCATTGTTGAAACTTCTTCCGGAGATTTTCAGACGAGTCGAGAAGACGACGAAGAAAATTTGAGAATCAAATCAAATCCTTCGCTTTTACGGTTTTACTAAATTGCCATCATCGGATTCCAGAATTACGAGCCTTCGTGAACACTAAAATGGGTATTTCGCAACTGCCGTTGAATCGTTGACGTGGTCAGAGTTCATTTACACGTGGGGGCATTGCACCGCGTGCTAGCTGATTTCTTCATAAACAAGATTCTCAATATGCATTTTTTTTTCGATAAGATAATTATAAGCATATTTGTTATAGTATTTTAAATTAGTATTTATTAAATATTTTTAAAAAAGTTAGATTAATTTTTAATAATTATTTTTAAATATTAAATTAAATTTACATTCTAAATAAGATAATTATAAGGATATTTGTTATAGTATTTTAAATTAGTATTTATTAAATATTTTTTAAAAAGTTAGATTAACTTTTAATAATTATTTTTAAATATTAAATTAAATTTACATTCTAAATATTAAATTTAAATATTTTTAAAAATTATGGTCCAAATAAATTTTTTATTGTAATTGTTAATTTTGAATGTTCAAAATAAATTTTCATTCTAAATAGTCTTAAAAACTATATTATACCGATTGAATTTGAATTTTTGTATTGAATCTGCATAATATATATAGTACGTTTAAATGTGTGTGCTTTTTTTTTTTTTTGTAGAGGCATTACATGTAATGACTTGTTTGTATGTGTATTTTGCACAAAGACGTTTATATATATATATATATATATATATTTGTTTATATTAAATTTTTTTAGTAAATTTTGTAGTTCATTTATATAAATAATCTATCACTTTCACTAATATTTAGACAAAATTAATTGACAACGACAGAAATAATTTATTTATTAAATAAATATTTAATAAATCGTAAAAGCTCTTTCCTTTTTTATACATAAAATGTGGGATTGAAAATTAGTAAATAGAGAAAATAACTTATTTTTATTGTAAGTTATGAAAATATCTTTATATATTTTGTATGGATGACATGCACGATTCCACGAGAGATATCTAATTTTATTCTCCACCCATCTATAATAAATAAATAATAATAATAAGCCCTCACAAAATTATATATAAAATAAACACGTGAACTTTTGTACTACGTTTAATTGACACCACTCTTTTTTTTTTTTTTTTTAGCAAATTTATGAACAAATAACATGTAAATTTTAACCTCATCTATACTACATTAAATTTAACATATATATATATATATATATATATATATATATATATATATATTCTAATATGCTCTAATGATTTTGATGGAGGATGCAATTTTTTATTTTTTATTTTTGAATAAACAATAGAATCAAATTTATTGGATCTTATATATATATATACATGTATTATTTTAATTACCTAATCATAAATTTGAAGAAGATATATGAAAATAAAAGATTTAGTGACTGTTTGTTTTGAGTGGTTATTGAGATTTAATAAACTAGCGTTTATAATCACTCTTTTTGAAAACTTTATTCAAACTAGTTATTATTTCAATTTCTTTTTTATAATCACTCAAAGTAACTACTCATTTCTAATCGCTCAAAATAAACACTCAACAATTCTATAAACAAATCATTTTATTTTAATTTTTAGACAGAGGTACATCATTAAATATTATGCCAACTGTAAAAGATAAGATAAGGACAATATATGCATATTTATTATTATTCTTTATTTGGCCTTTTTTCCATTGGAAGAAAGTTCATTGAGATTTGTGAAGCGATACCAAACGTCTATGCTTTGGAGTTCACTGATTACATAATAATTATATATATTTGCTGATTAAATTTAATTAGGGTATGTTTGGTTAAAATGTTGAGAAAGAAATTATCGCTTTTTATAATAAGAGTCAAATATCAATTTTTATGATCGTACTTGTAATGTGTTATTCAAGTGAATTATGATCAAATAATGAAATCAACACGTGATTAATTTTTTTGCTAGGCTTAAACTTAATTAAAATGATCGAGAAAAATAACTATAATTGTGAATGTGGGACATTGTTATTAGAAATAAGTTCGCAAGGTTTAAGTTTGAAATATATAAACAAACTTAATTATAAAATTGTGTAGCTACTGTCACAATTTAAAAAAAAGATAAATGATGAAATTAAGCATTAAAATTTTGAGAACGCCAAAAGCCAACTAGGAATTAGAATAGTTATTATTGTATTTTCAGTTAAATAAATTTAGATACATACATACATATATATGTATAAAATAATCTAGTATAAATAAAAAAGGTAAATGTGATATAGTTGGTCAAAAGTGATTATTGAATTTTTAAAATAAATTTAGAAAGGACAGATTCCCTACAATATGTTAGTTTTATAATAAATACTTAATACATAAAAATAATGAAAAATAGAATTTGATTAATTATAATTTGAAGGAAAATATATATATTAGAAAATTTTAAATTACTTTCAATCTTCAATATCCAAACATCATTATATAAACGAGTATTGTCTATAATCATTCTATATAAATAAATTATACAAACGAGTTATTAATGGTAACATCTCTACAAGTTACGACATCTAAATAAATTATTATTAAAACAAAATTTTTTGATCACTTAAAATAACCTAACTCGTCCAAAACCCTTTTTCTTTTTTCTTTTTTTGAGCTCTACAATAGTGTTCTTAAAAAAAAAATTACATGATTCTATTTTGATTATTTAAGACGGTATTAGTTGGTTAAAAGGTGACGAGTTCAGTTCATGATAGTCAAAATTAATTAATAATTAATTTTTGTACGAATTTTTTTAACATTTAAATGTTGTAAGATCAGGAATGTTCCATGATATATTTATGGGTTTTTTTTTTTTGTTACATTAAAAAAATAAAAGAAATGAATGAAAAAGTAAAGTTTGATAATGAGGGCGACCCATGACCATATTGAAGGGCTTTTATCATCTAATGCATCACATCCCTTCAATTACACTTACATTATTCTCACCCCTTTTCATTTGATTTGAATCGAATATTCCAAATAAATAATAAAATATAAAATCCAATTAGTTTTATTCGTTTTTTTTTGAATGTTATGTGATAAATTTTTAGATTAATTCAAAGTTTTGGATTGATTAATTTGTTAATTTATTTAAATCGAACTGGGTTATAATTTTCATATATTGTCCCTAAGGTTTGATTAATTTCTTTTGAGGGACTTAAACAACATTTTAATTGATTCACCCACATAATTATAATAAGAAAATCGCACTCAATCAAATTACTTTTACAAAATAATTATAAATGTGATAAATTTTAAAATATTTGTATATATAGTTATTACTAAGTTTTAATACTGTTTTATAAATAATGCATCATAAGAAAATATACAACAATACTCATTAATATCAATATATACATTTATTTTTTAATTTTTAAATGATCATACTTGTAAATTAGAGTCATTAGTATAATATAACAAACTTTTTCTTTTTTTAAATTACAACCGTTGGAGATAGGGAGATTTGAACCCGCGACTTCATGATCTTTTAGTATATATTGTTGACTTGTGTATAGGGACGTAGCTCATAGCAATTACAAATAATAATCATTATAATATTTATAAAATCAACTAAAATTATATATATATGTGTGTATATATATATATATCAAAATTTAAATTCATTTTTTTATTATAATATTAAATATGAACTTTTTGTCCATTTAATTTAAAAAATTACCTTACACAATTAAAACATGATTTTATTACTTTTTTTTTTTTTTTTGCCGCAAATAACATATGAAATTGTTTTCATGTTTTAATTGTTTGATTTTACGGTAGATAATATGTCTATTTCACCGAAGGGTTAATAACGCAGTGATTAATATAATGTATTGTCCCTTCTCCAATTTATACTTAAAAAAAAACATATTCTATTTTAAGTATAACAACATTTTAATATTTTATCTATTAAATATTTCGATTATATTGTTTTAATTAAATTTATTTAATAATTTTCAATAAACTAAATTTAATTGTGTGATTAAATCAGTTTTGTTCATATTAGTTTTATAAGAAAACTTTTTGTGGTACTGAAAATAATTTGAAGGAAAAAAATTGACTTTGATTTACCCGAGAAATATATAAATAAAACTACCACGTTTTATCCTGAGGCGTGTCTGCACCGACCTCCACGTGCCGCGTGTGACACCCTGGGCTTAATCTTTTATCCTCTGCTTCTATTTATACACTATCCTTCTCTCTGCAGTTTCCTTTCTCCTCCATATCTGGCCAAGTATTCTCTCATTTTGTATGCTTATCACAAACTCTGGCCGTCAGCTCCGTCGTTATCGCCGTCGTCAACTCCACCGATCATGCGGAGCATCGCCGCCCCCGTCAACGAATCCGCCTCCGCCGGGACCGGAGGCGGCGGTCCTGGTGAGATCATTCTGTTTGGTGTCAGAGTGGTGGTGGATTCGATGAGGAAGAGCGTGAGTTTGAACAATCTGTCGCAGTACGAGCAACCTCATGAGGCCGCCATTGTTATCGCCAACGACATAAAAAACGACCTAGTTTCCGTCAATAACAAAGACGATGTCGCCGCTGGATATGCCTCCGCGGATGATGCCGTTCCCAACGTCCGTGGAAACCGCGAACGTGAACGCAAGCGAGGTACGATCACTATCGGATCTACGATTGCCTTCTATTTCTGTTTTTATTGTAAATTCGTCTTTAATTTCTTCTGGTGTTGCTGGTTCATTTTCCCCTGAATCTTATGGTTTCTTTAGATTCAGTCTTTCGATCTATTTAATCGAGTAACTGTGTAGCTCTGTCTTATGATTGGAACGTATGGAATGGAACTGGAGTTTGCCTTCTGAATTTCTTCATCTGAGATTGTTGTGTTTGTGTTGATGATATTAGGTGTTCCTTGGACTGAGGAAGAGCACAAGCTGTTTTTAATTGGACTACAACAAGTGGGGAAGGGGGACTGGAGAGGAATTTCTAGGAACTTCGTTAAGACTCGTACTCCAACTCAGGTGGCTAGCCACGCTCAGAAGTACTATCTTCGCCGGAGCAATCTAAATCGCCGTCGCCGTAGATCTAGTCTATTCGATATCACGACGGACACGGTAACATACGAACACTTGCTATTTAATCAGTATATGTATGGCATCCGTTTGGTTGTTGAATTGAATCTGATTACTGTAATGGAGGCCTCTCTATCCCTTGATTTTTCGACGATCAAACTCAATTTGGTCGTAGATTAGAAGTCAACTAGCTAGATTATTGAATTAATTAACCAGTTAACCTGCAGATTGGCGAAATCCATGATGAATTTACTCTTATGAGGATGGATTTGAGTCTTTTTTCAGTCTTACATTCATTAACCTGTAAAAGACCATATTGCTTGATTGATTTCGATATGTCTGGCTACTGTTCTTTAATTGACCAATGAAAACTCGACTTTCTATCTTAAAATCTCCATTTATCTCTCACCAACCCCAACAAGTTAGACGACACTCTGATTTTTCGTTTTCTTTTCTTGTTAGGTCACGGCTGCTCCAATGGTTGCAGAGCTGGTGCAGCTTCAAGAAACTTCCTCTCAATCCCATTCCTTTACTCCATCAACCCCACACGAAATTTCCCAGCACATTGTAATTCCAATGGTTCAAAACCTGCCACTTTCATTTGGGTCAACACCATTAGCAACTCCAACCAAGAATCTGATGGAAAAGTGTAGTCCTGGTGAAGAAGTAAACACAGAAAATCATGAACCACTGAATCTTTGCCTCACGGCCGATTCCATCTTTTCCCCTAATCAAACTCCAACCTCAACTGGTTTGAACTTGAATTCAAACTCAGCAATGGATTCATCATCCCTATCTCTTCGCCTTTCCTTAACATCTGATCAAAGGGACGCTACATCAAGACGCCCAACTTTCCAGCTCATGCCAAGCTTCAATAATGGTGAGTGCATCATAAGTGCAGCTTAATAATTTACAGATCTGGGAAAAATAAGACAATTTAATCAGAGAGAATGGGGCTGGAGAGGATGGAAGCAATTAAGTGACTAAATCTGAATCTGATCCTATCCAGTTGCAGATCCGGTAAAATGGGGTTGCTTGCTTCATGTTTTTTATGGCATCCATGTAATCTAGATTCTTGATGATTTCGCTGTTCTTGTCGGTATTTGGTTTACTGATTGACTAAATAATGACACTATTCTCTGAAATAACTGTAGTTTGGTGGGTCTGGCTGTTGTGGATTTGGTTATAGTTTGAAAGGAAAGAATATCCAAGTTGGATAAATGGGTGGTGGTTGCAAAATTCCTCTGTTTCTGTATCTACCATTAATTTTTGTCACAGTGATGGATCGAGTTGGCTGTCCTCTGTTGTGTCGTTTTTAAGTATTGTATATTATGTGGTTTTGGTTCTCTTCATCTTATCTTCCACAACCTATTTATCGGAAGTAAAAATTTGTGCAATAGATTCTGAGTTTTTCATTTGCTGATCTCTCCCTTTCTTTTCAAAACCATGATTTAAAAAAAAAAAAATAAAAAACAGAAGTGCAAATCCACTTTAGCCATTGAAGTTCCAAGATGATACCATTTTGGTGGTCTCTATTCGTGTGGTCGTGGTTTACTATTGATGTCACCTTGATACTGATATCAATGTGGTCCGGGTTGTGCATCGATGTCACATATCGATATTGATATCTATGCGGTCGAGGTTGTGCATTGATGTCATGTTGATATCAATAACTATGTGGTCGAGGTTGTGCATCGATGTCACACGTTGATATCGATATATAACTACATGGTTGAGGTTGTGCATTGATGTAACACAAGTGGTTTTCACCTGGGTTTGAATACACACATATGTATATACACACATCTATAAAGTAAGATGGCCATGTTTTAACTTATGGAAGTGGTAGAATTTTAAATGAGATCTAAAATTTGTAGTTAATACTTAATAATAGTAGAACCTTATGGCAATTTTTTTGCATGTGCTATGCTTTATCTTTTTTTTACTTCTATAACATATTAGTTTTCATGGCTTATTTTTATTTTTTAGTGTGTTTATATTTAAAATGTTTCTCTTTTTTTTTTTTTTTTTTTTTTTTTTTTTACTTTATTATTCTTATTTTTTACTTCAGTCAAGTAATATTTGGGATTGGAAAATCCCTGAGATGTGAGTTGCAATTTTTTTTAGTTTCTTTATGGATTAATTTATGTTTAGAATATTTATTTTCCTCCTAGTTACTATGTTTGAAATCTAATGTTGCTATGTTTAAGAATTTTCATTTGCATGTAATATCTTTTTACTTGTTGATTGGATTTACTATATTTAATTTTAACTTACCGCACTAGGAGGCCGAGGGAATCTCTATCATCAAAATTAAAGCTCTCCGCAAAAGACCATATTAAATATAGAAGTAAATAAATTTATTGGACTTTTTTTTTTATAATACTGATATTATACTTATTTATGAGTTAATTTTTTTTTTTAGCAAACCTAGTAATTGCCTCAATTTCCCCTTTTTTTATTTTTTTATTTTTTTTTTCTTCTTCTTCTTCTTATTTTCTTTAAGTTTCTGCCCCCAGCTTTTCTAACTTTTTATTCATTTTAATATTAAAATTAAGTGTTTGATGGCGACTGATTAGTTGTCTCTTTTTGAAAAACTAAATGGGATATCATTGGATTTTGGAGTTCACCTCAACAAAGGAGAAAGAAGAGAAAATTCAGTAAGTTGAGATATGAAATATTTATTTGAAAATTGATGTTTTACTTAGAAGAGGTTGTAAAATCTGTTATGAAATTTTTGTTTTAGTAGAGAAATGTTTGTTTTAGAATAGATTTAATATAAAGTATGATTCGAGGTATGATGAAGTGTTGGAAAGAGAAGTTGAAGAGAGGTTGAGAATGAGTTGAGAAGAAATTCTGAAATATTAAAAACAATTAAGATGTTTAAATTCTTCCACACCATAATCCAATCACCCCCTTACATTACAAAAATAAAAAACTAAGATTCTTACAAATTTTGCTGAAAATTTGAACATATTTTAATTTAATATTGATTTTAAAAGCTATAATTTAGCTATATTAATTTAAGAATATTAAAATTTAGTCTTTACAATTTTCTTCATCTTTTTCAATTATTTGTTCAAATAAAATTTGATTCTAATGCTAATTACTAAATGGTTTTGTACTTAGTAGAGACTAAAATTTGATATTTAAAAGCTCATGAATTGAACAGAAAATAGAAATAATTATTTGTGTTGGAATGGATGAAATACTAATTAGGGGAAAAAAAAAAAGAAAGAAAAGAGGTGAATGAAAAATAGTTATTAAAAAAAAAGAATTGTTACGAAAATAATAAAAAATAATTAGAAAAAACAAAAATGTGATTAGGAAAACATCATGATGAGCGGAATGATTCTTGACGGTCCAAATACCGAAAATCATCCCCAGTCTCGGCTCAAACATATCTCTAAGAACTCAACCATGGCTCCAAAATACTTGATTGCTCACTATTTATTTCCATGCACAAAAGGACTAAAACAAATGAACAAATGTTAGGAAGAAAGCAGAAGATAGTGAAGAGAGTGCCAAAGAAAAGTTTAGAAAATTAAATAACTTAAAAAAGTTAAAACAAACAAATGGTGTACAAAAAAAGAAATATGCATTGTACTCGGATAAAATTACAAATGTAACTGAACAGGACAATAAAAACAAAGTTTCCTTTTCTTTCATTGCAA
Organism: Cyclanthera cordifolia; assembly: GCA_037832605.1. Taxonomy (NCBI): domain Eukaryota; kingdom Viridiplantae; phylum Streptophyta; class Magnoliopsida; order Cucurbitales; family Cucurbitaceae; genus Cyclanthera; species Cyclanthera cordifolia. Next base: position 12,695,541 of record JBBMEG010000009.1, on the reverse strand, counting down.
TAAATTACAACTGTGTCAAGCAAATTGAACCCCCAAAAAAATGACATCCAAAGAGAAAACATTCACAAAAGAAGAAGAAAAAGAAACCACTCCACCAACCCATAGCTCATCATCAATAAAAACATATAACCACCACCAGTTTCTCATTACACCCACCCCCCAGATATAAAAAATGGAACATTCTCCTTAAAAATTGGAGACTGGTAATTGATACACCAAATGAAAAAGAAGATGAAGAAAAGAATAAAACCAACCGGCATTACACCTCGACGCAACTATACGGCAGAAACAAGCCGAGGCCGTTGCAAAATAGCCTCCCTCTCTGTAACACCCTCTCCCCCATTTTTCCTCCCTATGATACAGGCCTCAAAGCTCCTTGAACTATCTCCTGAACGTTTCTATTTCGTCGACATACGTCCGAGAGATCTTCTATTGGCACAACAAGCTTTTTTATGTCGCACCCCGATGCTGCATCTGATATTGCTTTTAAAAATGCCGACCTCTCTTTTTCGGTAACAGCCGTTGATGGAATCAATGAGACACTTTCCTTCGCCCACTCCAACGCTTGTGTGCTATAAGCCCGAGTTAACGCTAGTAGTGTGTAACTCACCTGGAAAAGTAGGATGGAATCATCATGTGATTCTCAGCAGATAATCAATGATGAGAAGATTAAACGCATAATACAGATAGCAATTATGCACATGAAATAAAATAAAATAAAATAAAATAATACCGGCTCCAATCGAGAACTTGGCAAAGCTCCAGTCAAGGCTGCAATCAAAATTCGAAGGATAACAGGACCTCGAGGTATAATAATTGCATCTCTTCTAGATATATACTGTTCACTTTTGCTTGAATTTGTAAGATCAAATACATCTGACAAAAAAGTCAATATTGAATTTGAGGCTTCCCTGTGGAGGAAAAGAAAATAATCAAATACTATCAATATCAACTACTGAAATGTAATTCAAAACAATGCAAATAAACTAATCAACATTACAGACGATTAGCATAGTTTTAGATAAAAGCTTTCCAGTCATTTCGCAAGTGATCAACAAGAATCTTCATGAGTACAAGAGTTAGGAGATAAGTATATACCTGTGTTGTACTGTGATTCCAACCATTGAACAATCTACTAATGCTGGAAATACTGAAGATAGAACAAATAATTGAGGACAATAGCGTATACATCTCGAAGCCAAAATAAAACAGTCATCTGCAATATCCGGCCTAGCAGTAAATTCCTTCCAAGCAAAACCAGGGACAACTAATTAGCAATTAAAATACCACCGGATTTGAGAAAGATTACATATATTAGCTACTTGCAGCCTACCTGAATATTTGTGAGAAGGCGTGTCGTGTGCATGAATAATGCTTCAATCAAATTTTGGAGATAGCTTGCACAAGATGGGTCAGAGCCAAAAATCTGCAAGGAAAATCAGCAGCTTAACTATGAACTTTACACAAACATCAAAATTTCATAGCAAGGTGAGACAATATGGTCCAAACCTTTATAACTTCACTAGATAGGTAAAGAAAGCAAGGTTGATGGTGCTGTTTATATAAACCTTGAATTTCTTCCAACATAGCTCCAACCGTGACTCCCATAAATCTACCAGAAGTTCTCACCTAAAGGAAGTAAACTTGTTAGATACTAAACGGAAAAAAAAAAAAAAACACATAACATAGCACTACAATCAATAAGTCCCTCAAAAAAATGTCGATATACAATAACAATCTAGACATGAATCAAAGCACTAAGTTTACATAGGACGAAAGGTAAGAGAACATAAAAAACTATCTTTTTAGGTATTTCATTAGGGATAGCTATGTCACAGCTATTCTTCATTATCAATCATATAACGCAATAAGCAACATCTTGATTCACAGCCAAAACACCCTTAGTAATGACGGATATTATCATAATCATAGTCAATGCAGTCCAAGTCAAGCCAATACACATGCAATTCAAGCCAAACCAAGTTACTCTTTTTTAGTTTCATTTTTACAGTCGAGTTTTTGAACTACAACTATTTATAATAATGAGCCACCAAAAAAGATTAGTGAACCTACCGCATATTTGCACGCTCGGCAAAGAGATTCCATTGTCCGCATATCCCAAGCACGGCTAGAATCAAATCATTAAGTATAACCAGTTAAGAAGTTTTATATCGAACATAATGAGCCGTTAATGTAATTTAAATACACTTACATATCGAAGATGGCTTTAAAAATTGGCCAAAGGCTCTGCATTGCATTAGCAACAGCTTCGGGGTGATTTACATATCTAAATTTGATTCCATTAATAGATTTAGAATATATCAAGAGAATTAAGAAGAAACAAAGATACAAAGGTTGGCCATTTATCACACCTGAATATATATGCAAATCGATCAATATGGACTGTCAACTCATTAAAAGGCTTCTTATTCAATACTTCTGGGCCTTGGTTCACAATTTCCTGATTATTAACACTGAAATTTTATAATTTGTCCGGAGGAGGAGCTAATAGCTTGAAAAGGAAAAATAACCCACCTGCAGAGGAGCAACAACAGGCAAACACAACGCCTCCAAAGCTCTCTTAGCTTGATCGGGCACAAGTTCAGTAATAACCATGCTGCAGAGAGGAAGAAACAGTCATTCATAGTCCAATCATAAAATCATGTTCAACCGACCATCTTCAAAACATTATTGGGGTGTGTACCTTAATGCTTCCACTAGGTGCAATGAGTCCTCAGGAGTCACCTTCAAACTATTTTCTCCATTGATTGTCATATTGTATATATGGAAGAGACCATCCAAAAATCCACAAAGTTTTTTCCGGCAATCTACTTGTAATATTAATGAATTAATAGTGGAATTGTGATAATAAAGCTTGAAACAGTAAAAAATTGGGACCTATTTTTCATTTAGGAGCTATGCAATTTAAGGGTATTCCATCAAAGCTAAACAAACAAGAAATGAATGGGAGTGGTTTCGATTGGTCGCCCATAACCATTAGTTGCATGGTAAAGAGGCATTCTTTAATCTCTCATCCATGTATCTAAGGATATGGGAGTGGCAATCGCATACAATAGTGTTCCTAAATCCATAGCCCAATGACACTTGGTAAAAATGTGATGTCAAAAGTCAAAGGTTTTAATTGAATATGCTGGCTACCGAAAGAAAATGAAGCAGTCTAAATTATGTACTTTTTTCACATGCCTAAATAAGATTGATTAAAAAGAAAAATCTAAGTTACCTGAAGCAGAAATATACAGAACTACAATGAAAAGAGAAAAATTGTACCAGAACAAATATGTTTAAATGCCAGAGCTGCAGCAGCTGCAGAATCTTCAGATGTGCCCATTCCACTCATGAGGATTTCAATTACTGAAGGTAGTATCGATTGCCCACTTGATGATGCATCAAGCCACTTTGAGTATGCTCCAACAGTGTAGCATACTAAAAAAATAAATTTTGACCAGGCATAAATATCTAGCTCGATAAACCAAGTTGGAAATACAAATGGCGCATGCATACAAAGACATCTACTGTGAAATTGAAAAATGTTGATATAAGTGGTTAGTAGGACTTGATCATGAAAAGCAACCCAAGAACCGTGTGTGAGATCATCTACCAAATTGACGCATGAACAAAAACATGGTAATTGCACTTTAGTACACCAAAATAAAAAACATGTTGGCATTGTGTTACCTGTCTGAAGTAGTTGGCTTTGCTGAGGAAGTTTTGGGAGTAATGCCATGACCTAGAGAAGTTTGGAAAGTCATGCGTGATTCAAGAATTAGAGACAAACCAGAAAAAATAATAAATTACAAGAAAATAGACAAACAAAAAATATAGGAAAGCAAGAACTGAGATAGAGTTCTCCAAATATGTTGGCAGTATTTCTGATGTTGTCCACCTTTATATAGAGCCAAAGTGAGGCAGACTTTTTCGTTTATTTAATGGAACTCACTCTTACAAAGAAAATATAAAAGAATATTGAGGTATTGAGTGACTAATCGGAGGAAAAACTATGTATTGAAGGAAAAACTGTATTGAAGAACTTATGCTATAGAAGAGGGTAAACTATGTATAATAATAAAATTGCTAATTACTGTAGAGGCAGCAAAAACTTCAGATATTTTACCTGGGGCATTATTTCAGCCTCACCAACTGAAACATACTTTGATATAGCTCGGATACAAAACAAAGAAGCCTCTGCAGGACGCCACTCACTATGTTCGCTATTTCCACAGCTCGTGACAGCCTAAGATGATATTGGAAAAGGCATCAACCAAATGCAATAAATCAAAACCTTTATGAATCATGGTAGCAAATCTTGATCCACATCGATAGGCAGTTGAAACAAAATTCATTTATGTAGAGCTATATTTACTTTATAAGCTATTTCTCTTCTCTTTTCTTTCTCTTCATTATATAGGAGTGTAGCTTAATTGCACCTCCACTACTCGCAAAAGACAACTTACTAATCCTACTACTTTATTTGGTTGCCAAAGCAACTTGCAAGATAATAAATCCCAAGTTGGGGCCACCATGGCTTTAGCTTATTCCCACCCATTATTATTTACATTGGCTTTAGTGGACTACTAAGCAAACCATGGTAATTTGCAAATTCATTTCTTCTTACAACTCATTTTCAGATGCAACTCCAACTAAATATAAATACAAAAGGCAGTCAAGGTTAAAAATATAAGTCATGCATTAATGAATATGGAATTCAACGGAAAAAAGATTGCAATCGTAAAAATAGATCCAAACAAATCTTTGATGTGTTGTGTGAGTAATTTCAAAGATGCAAAATAACTAATGAGATTGCAGGAAACACACCTCCACAAGCCTCACGTACAGAATTTTCAGTGTCATATCACCCCCTAAAACCAGCGCTGCATCAATTAAGACATCTGCAACAGCTGGATTTATACAAATATTTCATTTTGTTCAGTACCCATTTTACTGAATTATTCATGGAAAACAAACACTGGGAAAACTAAGCCATTAGATATAGTAAAGGACTTTCTGGTACAATTGTAATGTAATAACATTAATATCTGCTAAAAGAATTGTATCTTAATAACAAAATCTGTATCTCAAAGAAACTAGTAATATTTGATCGATCATATTCAACAAACTAAGCAAAGGCACTACCATATCTAGTCTGCTTGAATTCCTTGAAATCCTCATAAGAAAGGTCTTGATACTCATTAGGGTATTGAACTCTGAAACTAACCTGTGAACACAATTTTGCTGGAGTCAAGACCAAAATTTTTGTACATATATATGCCATTCACTTAAAATAAATCCAACAAACATATACATCTGTAAATACTGTTTCTAGCCAACAACAAATAATATCAGAAAAAAGAGGTTCCATAAATGCCTAAAAAGTAGGAGGTTCAACAAGCAATCTTTCGTGGCAAAAATTGAGTAATAGCATTGTTTGAGCAAATAGTAATCTTATAGACGGTTGGTTGATATAATTTAATTAACCCCAACCCATCCGCTTAAGATTTTGAGTTGATTGGTGGTTTAAAATAATTCAACACAGTATTCGAGTAGGAGATCCTGAGTTCGAGTCCCTACCAAGTCGTTTCCTCCCCATTTAAAATTGAATTCCACTTGTAGAGTATTTCTGAACTTTCTAAGCCTACAAGTCAGAGGAATGTTGATTGATATAATTAAATTTATCCCAGTCCATCAGCTTAAACTTTTGGGTTGATTGGTGGTTTAACATCATTTAACAAGTATACTAAAGGGAATGATACTGCGTCGAAAGAAGAACAAAGACTAACCACATTTTCACTTAAAAAGTTCTGAATTTGGATTAAATGTGGAAAACTTACCAAAGATACAAGTGACTCATAAACTGGACAGAATATTTGTAACCTCCTTTTCCTCTCAGCTTCAATGGAAGCGTCATCCCCAAAAGAAATTTCTTCATCCCTGTGTGTTAGAATTATTGCAAGTAAATCTAACTATTGACATAATATAATATTTTATTGGTTAGTATAATTAAATTTGCCACAACCTAACCGCTTAAGCTTTTGAGTTAATTGGTAATTCAAAATGGCATTAACAAAAGATTTTGAGTTCAAAGTCGTGCCAAATTGTTACTTTCTCAATTGATATTGATTGTACTTGTTAATTATTTTCAAATTTCCAAACACACAAGGGAAGTGTTGATTGATAAAATTAAATTTATCTTAACTTAAAAGCTTAAGTTTTTGGATGGATAGGTGATTCAATGTACTTCTACATGTTTGTTGTCTAGAAAACCATAGTTGAAATCACAGGGCGTAGAAAAGATAACCTCTTGGTTAAGTTCAACTGAAGGCTATGCCAAAAGTTAAAGGTCATGGAGGCAATATCATATTCTGGATGTGAGGTAACTTCTAATAGAGCATGCACGATTAACATCGACTCATCAGAACCTACAAAGAACATCAACAAATAATAAAAAAAAAACAAATTATGAAAATAATATTGTGCATGTTAAAGAACAATGTACCCTAAAAAAGGTAATAGAATTAATTACCATTAGCGATCAACTCAACATATGAATCACCCATGTCGGCAAATAACCGGGCAATGGCCTTCACATCTTCCTCATCCTGCAGAAATTAAAATAGGAACAAGGTGAATTGGTAAATTACGGCAAACAACTTTCTTGTGCAAAATTCATAAAGAAAAGGCAAATAAAATTCAAAACCCAAAGGTGAATTGCTGTTTGATTGAATTTCCCGTAGATCATGTGAGGTTGCTATATATAAATGCAATCTATGTTTTGTTGATAAAAAGCGAACACATCTTCATTGAAGAAATTGAGAGGGAAATGAGAAAAAACATTGTTGGATACAAACAAAAAATGCAGATATCATTACGGAAAATGCAACAGGATCTAACAATGAACAAAAACCAACGGTCTCAACAGTCTAGTTGTTCTATATCCTTTAGCGACATGGCCTTTAAATTAGAATAAAAAAATACACACCAAATATTGATAAACAAAAGGGGGAGAAATCAGTTACAGAAATACCTTTGAAGAATCTCTAAGTTGTGCCTTCAAATTCATGACTTGAGGGACAATTGCTTGAATTAAGGGCATGTGTACTGGGAGACCACTTGAGCTTCCAGTTGTTGAATAGTGTATTAATTCAGAAACAACTGCATAAAGGAAAAAGGAAAACTTTATAATAGTTTTTCAAAAAAACAAAAAGAAGTTATTGAAAATACACATAAAAGCTAATGAGTAACCCAGAGGAATGGGACTCCAAATGAATAAACAAGTAGAATAGAACACATGCAAAAAGTCTAAACTAATTATATAAGCATAAATAAAAGGTAAGATATATATGAGTTAACTTAAATGAGCGGTTAGTAGAAGTAAAACACATCCTCCAATGTGGCTCAAAATTTAGTGCTAGTTGTTCCTAGTTGGCATAATAGCACTCCTCAAAAACAAATTTAATAAAGCATACAACCATTAAATTAAGGAATGATATCTCCACTCGCTAATTACTTTTCAGTTATAAAATACTAAATGCAAGGGACGGGAAGGAGACCACACATTATATTCAACTACTTGACTTGTACGACAAAATCCTTTCAGACACAGAAAAACATATTTCAGATGCTACAATGTCAATTAAGTTTACACCGCTGATCAACTAGAAATTTGAGCACTTTTAAAAGCAATACCGTTTACAGAAGCCTCTGAAAGAAGCTCAGAATTTAAACTTGCTAGAGCTGTGAGTACTAAAGGATGTGATGCAAGTACAGATCCTGAGATCCTGAAACCAGAAGTAGTTCAAGTAAGCCATTAAAGTATTATGTTTGAATACATTTCCTAACGATCACCAAAGAAGCAGATTCTGAAAACGGAATGAAAAAAATAGCAAATATAATTTTTTTTTTTTAATTTGTTAATTGGGAACAAAAAAAAAAAATTGAGCGAAAGAAAAAGAAAAAATACTAAAGGGATGTTTGTTAGGTGGTTTTAAAAAGAGGAATTGGGTTTTATGCAAAAGCTAGTTTTAGGTGTGTTTTTTTATTTTCCAGAACTTGTCTAGGACTAAGGGGGCAGTCTGCCCCCATTGCAGCGCCACGTGACGCAAGTTGCAATTTTTTTTCTAACTTTCTTTTTTCCTTCTTATTTATTCAAATATATTTACAAAAAAAAAATTATTTAAAAATATTCATAAATGTCACATCATATCAAAAACAACAAACACTTTTCATAACTTCTCCATAAACACTACTAAAACCTTCAAACAAACAAAAATTAATAACACCTCTTTCTAAGCACTCTACTAAAACCTTCAAACAAACGAGCTATTACTAAACACTCAAAATAACTCCTCCATAAAAACTCAAACAAACACCCCCTGAGGGATGATGAGAGTGACAAGGTATCCCAAAACCAAGGCCAAAGTTAAGAATGTGTTCAAAACGACATTCATCATAAGTGTAAAATAATTACAAAAGACCTTAGTAAGCTCCAATTTTTAAAACAATGAACTAATATAGAACTCAAGATAAGCTAGCTTCCATTGGAATCTTCAAAGCGTTCTAAATTCTTTATCAGAAGGCCATTCACCATAGCTGAAAATCCAATAATATTGGTAGAAAGTGCATGGGCTTCTCTCGAGTTGGCATGCAAGAATTTAAAGCATTGAGGAAAACAGAACAAGGTGTACCTTGAATATGTCTTAGACACCCACCATCATACAAAAATTATATTAACAAGTATGAGGAACTCGAAGGACTTAGATGACCATCTCCAACAAATGAAGATTGCAAGATATCTCTTTTACATATCTATGAGGAAAATAAAAGAGGATAAATTCCCTTCCTCCTATCCATGCTTTCCTTTAGGTCACTCGTTAAAATCGGCCTTGAGCTGGGAGCCGAGAGCCCATGGTGAGTAAGGGGAGGAAGAAGTTACTGTTTTGGAAGAGAAGTTTTTATCTCAAAATGAGGGATTTGTGCTAGGTTGTGGGTCTTCGGGTCAAAGAAATAATAGAATCTTTTAAGGGTTAGAGAAATCTCCAAATGATATTCGGTCTCTCATTATATTTTATGTTTGTGGACCTTAATGACAGATCTGTTTTGTAATTATTCAATTGGTCATATTGTCTTAGGCTCTTTTTTTTTGTGCATGTGGCAAGAAAGAAACTGGAGGATTTCAAGGAGTCAGCTTTACCTTCAAAATCCTAACCCGTGGACTTGGTTTCATACCACAATTGGTAATTGGTCGAGACCATTTTGGCCATCTCGAACATAGTCTTTCACATAATCAAGTCGGGTCGACAAACCAACCTAGTTCCTCAGTTTTAAGAATGAGTTTCTCACGGTTTCTTCTTGTGCCCTTCTCCTCTCTGATTCTTTTGATCACACAAGGTGTTAGTAGATATAATTAAATTTACCCCAACCTATAAGCTTATAGGTTAATTGGTGATTTACATAATTCAACATGGTATCAAAGTAGGAGGTCCTAAGTTTGAGTCCCTACCGTGTTGTTTTCCTCCCCATTTAAAATTAATTCTACTTGTAGGACATTTCTAAAATTCATAAGTCCACAAGTGAGGGAGAATGTTAGTTAATATAATTAAATTTACCCCAACCTATAAGCTTATGTTTTTAGATTGATTGGTGATTTACATAACTCAACACTAGGTTTTGTTGCAACGTCTCTTCGCCTTCTACTGCCCCTTTTCAGCTTTAGGATTTTACTTTCTAAAGGTTGTGACTTGCCCTCACTTATCGTTGATACATGGTCGATAGGTCGTGGGCTTCTCTACGCTACGGTCTCTCCTATCGAGATAGGTCTTTGACTCCTCGTTAAACAATTGCTCCTTGATATTGCTGATGATCGGTGAGTTAGAACACAATCACTTGCCTATAAGAGATTTGTGAGTAGAATCAAATTTGATACTTCTCTTTTTATGGTGATACAACATGCTACTCCCTCTAGTTAGTGTCACGGGATTTGTCTGTCTTCACCTATTTCCCTCTAGCAATATCCGTCAAAAGTATCCCTAACATATGATTAGTGTCTCCAGGAGTACAGCCTGACACAAGATAACTTTATCAGACATACACCACCTCTCCATGTGAGAGTATAGAAATTTGTATTTTCCTTTACTATGTGGTAGATTTGAATGCTCCTCAACTTTTCATCTTATGAATGAAATCTTTTTCTTTTTGAAAATCAGGAAATCGAAGTTTTGCTCCACTATACTCAGGGTAGCCACGTCGGTCCCAAGGCCAAGTATCGGGAGACATCGAAAGAATGGAGACACTGAAGGTGTCTACAAATTAATGTCAGTCTCGAACCTGGAACCTTAAGGGAGCACGACTTCAAAACTCAAGTCTTCGACCACCGCACCTCCCCTTAAGACTATCTATGAAATCATTGTTGTTTCCTATCAAACTGAAATTGAACGCCATACAACTCTAATCAATATTTGAGCAAGAAAGGAGATCCCTCTCACATGCCATGTGGATCAACACCATATACACATTTTAAAAGGTGAACTTCATTCCTAACTATTTTTTGTGCTATCTAATATATTGTGTAGAAAAAATGACGTGAAGAACAGGCATACCCATGTGTTAATCGAAGCCAAGAAGCAAATGCCTCGAGCACCTGAAACAGCCATAAAACCCAAGGGAACAAAAATCAAGGACTTCCGTTTGAGTAGGAAGATATAATGACTAAACTTCAGATACAGGAGCATTTCTTATGATTAAGAAGTCACACCTGCTCCTTCAGCTCACTAATATTCAAACAAGCTGTCAATATGTTAAGGGTAACTTCCATCTGAGATGTGAGTTCCTTTTCAAATTGACGGCGCCTATCTGGGCGAGCTGCAATCTTGTAATTCTTTACTTCCTGATCGATGAGTGTCGATGAAATATGGAAACATGCCACAAAACAAAATCAAGCCACAAAAATTGAAAATGCATTTTCTTCCAGCATAGTGAAAAATAGTTAATGTAGCATGCAGAAAGTATATATTTTCGACGTTGGTCCGTTCTGAAGATAAGATTTAGTAACTTCTTCCAAGTATCACAAGTTCATACCTCAGGCAAAACTGTCAGTAGCTCCAAAAATCCTGGTATATACTCCGGATGTGAGTTCATCTCATTCCTAAGCCAATTGACAATACCACCTTCTCCCCAATCATCCGCAGAAACATGTACCGCTAATGCAGCCACAGCTATGCTAATCTATGAAACCAAAGTTTAGCCTTAATCTTTCCTTCCAATCAGAGGAAAATGTCATTCAATAATCTTGTGAACTTTCAGAGAGAAAATACCTGAGTGCGGACTTTAGGCGAGCCCTTGTGAAACTTTCTTAATAAATTCTGCACATAAGATAAGTAGACCACAAATATTATAGGTCAGGCTACGTGATTAAAATAAAAAGCTTGTAGAAAACTAGAATCTCTTTCAACCTTCAACCCGAAAAGGAAATTATTTTCTGCAGACCCACACTAGGAAAAGAAGTATATACGAAATTGCAAATCATGAAAGAAGGCTTCCCCAAATCCACGTCAAAGAATTACAAAAGCAATCCTGGAGGAACCACATGAATAATAATGTTACAAATTTCTCGGAACTTCCTAATTCCTATTTGTTATGAGAAAACTTAATTATTTCTCAACCCACGTCTCCCACAATGAGATTTTAACATAATAAAGAATTTAAGCTAGAGGTTTTTGTATAATCCATTTCATAATATAAAAGTTACTGATGAAGCCCATTGCTCCATTGGCAAAAATGGAAGCGGCCCAAAAAGGGCCATGAAAACGAATGCTTTATGAAGCAAAAGAAATAGTAGCCCCAGTCACAATGTATGAAAAGCAATGAAATGAAATTATTAAAACCTAACTCACTTAACCAATCAAAGTCTTCGCCAAAGCAGGTGTATTCCGGATCACAAATTTGGATCTAGTCCGAGATGGCTTTCCCAAATATGGCCATGTTGAGGGGGCATGTTGGAGATACTCACCTTGTGGCACTTTCCCCACATTGTAAAGGTGAGAATTCTTCAACACATTTAAAAGATAGGATGAGCTATTCCTCTCATAGCCAATTGGTTTTGAAATGAATGTCCACACTTTCTAATAGTAATGCACAGCCTCTAACCTTTACCACTTAAGAGAACTCTAATCTAAATTTGAGAAACAGTCGTGTAAAGGACTTCAAAATTTACAGGCATCGTCCAAACTCCATCAATAGCAGATTAAGCGGTAGTACTGTTAAAATGTTGGTTTATAACAGGAAAAAAAAAGTCTATAGCTAAATATGATTTGATCATAAAGTTATTTGGTGTCGTATTTTAGGAACAGAAGTTTTGGTGTCATTGCAAATCTGTGTAATTCAAATATATGATCAAATGTCCACCAAAAGTAAAAATTTCACATCTAACAGAGAGCAAAGTCACACCTTGAAAGAGAAAAGGCAACCAAGCATTGGTAGGTTGAAAAATATCATGACATTGACAGTATATTTTGCACAATTATAAGGATGTCGATTAGCACCTTAGCTACTTAAACAACATTCTTACATTTAATGAGTCACGTAAGGGACGAAAAGCTTCCTTTGGCAGTTCTTCAAAATCTCTTTGTACCTGGATTAGATAAATAGTGGACTAAAACGATCGGCTATGATACACTTAAAATAACTATATTCTATTACTAAGGAACTCATACATAAATAACTTCAAATAACCAATATTCAATAATTAAAAATGACATAACAAAGATAGATACCTTGCTTCTAAGTGTTTGAGAGCAAAAGATCAAAGTTTCCAAATTGCTAGTGGGTTCGTGAAGCAAATTATCAGCAACCTAAAAGAAAAATGACTGTCAACTTTCCTAAAAGCATAAATAATATTCATAAGGCATAAAGGGCAGTGAATGCTCGCATGGATTGAAGAGTACTTGAGAGTTGAGCACTATGGATATAGACTTATAGTCACGAGAGAACTCCAACGGAAGGACCAGAGCATATTTAGATGAATATTAGTGTTAGAAATGCATCAACACTAATGACATTCTTCAAAAGAAGTTGCCTTCTTTTGCCCTTTCTCCCAACTGTTGCTCCACTGTCTGATGAAACTCAATCCCACCTATTCAGAGGCAGCCAAGCTGCATCATCAACTTGGTTGGTCATGTATCATACCCTCCTTTGGATTGAGCATCTCCCTTCCAAATGACATACAATATGTTGATACTTCATCAGTTCGGTCATCCTTTCAAGCATGAATTGAAAACTTTGTGGCATAACTTTGTGGCAGCTATCGTTTGGAAGATATGGATGGAGCGTACGTAATGACAGACTCTTCAATGATAAGGAACATTCTCTAAACTCTTTTGTTGAGTCCATTTCTTATTTAGCTTTATTTTGGAGTCATGGTTCTCAACCCTTTTGTAATTACAACCTCACTGTTTCATTAAGTTAGTGACAAAGCTTTTTGTAATTTTTATAGAACTTGTGTGTGTCTGTTGAATTATGTTAAATCACCAATCAACACAAAAGTTTTAAGCTTATGAGTCGGTGTAAATTTAATTATATCAACCAAAACATCCCGTCACTTGTGTACTTGAAAATTTGAGAAATACTCTAGAAATAAAATTCAATTTTAATTAGGGAGGAAAAAGACTCAACATGGATTTGAATTCATGACCTCTTGCTCTGATACCATGTTGAATTATGTTAAATCGTCAATCAACTCAAAAAACTTAAGCTTATAGGTTGGGATATATTTAATTATATCAACCAACAATACCTATATAATCATCAATAGACTCAAAAGCTTAATCTGATAGGTAGGGGCCATTTAATTATAACAACCAACACACTGTCACTTGTGAGCTTGAAAATTTTTTTATAAAAAAAAAAGAAAAGCATTTGATCGATAAAGATAGAAGTGTTACAAAGGTTATATGCCAGGTTTCGAGCCTTTTATACAATGCAATAATACGATAAATACAAATTTGTCTCTCAGGAAGTTGAATATCCAACTCTGAGGCATAAAAGGGGAAAGCTCGTATATCTGAGGGATTATCTCATGAATCAGCTACACATCCAAGAGAAAGAACGTGTATGCTAAAGAACCTCCTTTGGAACTTTCACAGAGGGAAAAAAGGAAGATCACGACTCATCTTATAATCCATATCGAAGTCAAATCGGAAATGTGTGGATATGACCTTCGCCAATCAGACCGGTAAAAGAGGAGAGTAGATCACCTAAGCTTGGAAGGAGCAGTGTCCTGCTCAAATCTTAACCCGATTTAATGAAGAAAATTAAATTTGCCGAAAAATGTGCTTCTAAACAGCAAACTCGTGCGAGTCTCCCAGACACCTGCTATAGCGATAAAAAATCATTCAACGTCAATGAGGAGTGGGTGTTTAAAAAAAAACATGCACGAGCTAACTTCCTACGATCAAGGGACTATCACCGCAATTACTCACACAACTATCACCGCACACAAGAGGCGTTCGACTTTTCGACCATCACCAGACTCAAGGAGCAATAGCCAATACAACTAGAGTAGAATGACCAAACTAATTGCTCACAAAAATTAAAATAATTAATAAATAATACAAATTGAGGTTGAAGCGACTTGCATTTGAAAATACCCAAGTGAAAATCAAAATTAGGGATAAAGTGACTTGACCGAGTCTCGAGAGTTTGAACACATAACTTCATGCTTGAATACATGTTGAATTGTGTTAAGTCGTCAGTCAACTCAAAAGTTTAAGCTGATATGTAAATTTAACTATTTCAACCAACGGTTAAGATTGTATCTAACCATAACAAATTTGTTGAGAAAGACAACTAACATAAGCTTGAGGCATTGGAGGATTAAAAATGAATATCCAAGTATGTCTTTTTTTTCTATAGGAAACAAGAACATTTTCATTATAAATGAAAATTACATATATACAAGAGGCAGAAGAGGAGAAAGAATAAGAGAGGGGTCCAATCTTAGGGTCATTACAAGGGGAGATAAGGAGAAGGGGTGTCAATCATAGGATCATATCAAGCATACAATGCAGAATGGGAAGAAGGGATCCATCTCAAGTCGGAGCTTGTATTTGCCATCTGTGGAGCAATTTTTGATCTAAGTCGGGATGAAAAGATGACTCTGAACCCCATATAAGCCAAGGTCACTGTTCCTCTACAATTTTCGGTGAAGAAGGGATCGTGTGCCAAATGAACCACCAGATGGAGAATAGATCGCGAAATGAAGCGAGAAGATGGATATCAGAGGGAGAAGAGAAAGAGATCTCGAAGAAACGAGAGAAGAGGGGTCGCGTGCCAAGTAAGCCACTTGAGGGAGAAGAGTTGATTGCTGAATAGGGATGATTGAGCATGTTCGATGAGGGAGGGAGAGGTGCAAGATGATGAGAACCGATGCATTCGAAGGCAGTGAAATATCCATGTATGTCAATTACGACTCCATTAAATGCTGAAACTTATGCATAAGTAAGTTCGGTTTTGAACATTATGGCTTACAAGCACTTTTTCTTCATCGTCTTTAAAAGCAAATGCAAATCTCATTGTTAGTATATACACTTTATGAGTATATGCTAATGGATCTAAATCTGAACTAATCTAAGCTACCCCTGGAAATTGATCCATGTACAGTTTTGAGACTTGCTAAAAGCGAACAGCAACTAAAGTATTTCCTACGTCTAAGTTCTATCCTCAATAATGTAGGAAGAGACAATTAAGTGATGGGATGCTTAGAAATTATAATTACAATACAATTGCTGGTTGCATCAGGCCAGCTCTAGAAAATTGACATTTTTCTTCCTTTCTTTATAAACCGGGAATGATAGTTTCACCCCACCACATATTCAGGGCATCGCACCCAAGCATGTACATATTCTAACATCCCCAACAACATATGTTCGTTTTAAAATAGCATTCCAGGGAACTCATTCTGCAGGGCCTTTTTTCCCATTTTGAAGCATGAAATCTGTTCTTTTAGAAAGACTACCAAATCCTGAATCCCCTATTCAGTAATCAACCAAAATCTAATAAGTAACACTTTCAAGACCAAATGACGAGGAGGAAGGAAGAAAAATGTCACATTCTTAAGTCTAATGGAGTTACTTTGTCCATTGATCTACCGCAACCTATGCCTGATATAGTTCAATAAACAAATGAAGGAAGAGAACTTCCGAAGTGAATGATTAATAACAAAAAAGCGCAAGAGAATCCCATAAGCAGAATTCACTCCCCGACTCATGCGAACCATTTTACGACAACTAAAACACCATAAACTCTACTTATTAATTAGAAACAAACAAGATACAAACAAAAGAACACTAAACCAATAATCAAAATCGCAAATCACAAAATCCTCTCAACCACTATTCTCAATCGAGCAAGTGAAATCCAATACCCAGAAATCGATTGAAACCCAATACCTGCCAAGCATCGAGAGTGCGCTGGAAGTCTTGAAGCCATCGATCGGCCTGCATACGAACTCCATCATCAGGGTGATGGTACAGTGCATTTAGGGCTTCTTTCACAGTATTCTGAAGCTCCATGATAAACCCAGAAATTAGTCGAAACCGCAGCTCGAACTCTTCAGAGACTTTGCCTGTAAATCGTCTTCTCCGTTTGTCTTTTGTTCTTCTTTTTCTTCGTCAGAGACTTTGGTTTTTTTCTTTCTTTTTTTTCTCTTCGTTGTCTTTGGCGCCCGCTGTGAAGCTCTTACTGAAGAGAGAGAGGATCGGGATTGGGTACCTGAGAAGGGCCCTTTCGATTCAATCAGTCTCAGGCTTGAAGGCAGAATCCCAGCCGTCCAATCTTTGTTATGACTTTTAGTCAACGATTTCACCCTTATGTACGCTACGAATTTTGTAGAGGATTTTACCCACGTGGCATCTGAATTGATGAGTTCGTGCGTCGGGACCCACCGTCTCGTAGTGATTTTGAAATCTCCTTTGTATTTGTTTATAATAACGTTAAATATGTGATTTAACTCTCAAATTTTTTCTATTTTGGTTTTTTAATTTTAAATAATCTGAATTTAATTTCTCATTTTTTAGTTTTGTTCCATGTTTGCTTTCAAAAATCTAAATTCAATCTCTAAATTTTATAAAAACTTAAAATTGATTAAATTTAAAGTCGATATTAATTGAAATTGATTCAACGATATTAATAATTTGAGTACAATAATAGATGATATGAATACATTTTTTAAATTTATAGACGAATATGATAATTTTCTTAAATAAAAAGTAATAATGACCAATTTTATGTTTTTTCGAAAGTTCATGGATCAAAACGGAACAAATCTCAAAATTTAAGTGCTCAAATTGAACTTTTAAATGTCCAGGGATGGGAACGGAACTCAAAGTTAATGAACTAGAGTTTGACTTTTGAAAGTTTATAGAAAAAAATGAATCAAAAATTAAAATTTAGGGACCAAAATGTTATTTTACTGTTTATAGTATATTATAGGGTACATTTTAAGTCGAAGAGAGTTATTTATTTATTTCACTTTTTTAAAAAAAGAAAAATTATATATTTATTTAATTGTGAAAATATGAGTTAAGTTATGTGTTGGACAACAAAAATTAATCATATATCAAAAGAGTTGGTGTCATTGTTTAGTGGTAATGTCGTAGTTTTTCTTCCATTTTGTACTAAAAAAATATATAATCAAATAGTTAATTTCCTCCAAAACAACAATTTTTTTTTTATATAGGGTTGAAAAAAAAATCGACAAAATCGAATTTATTGCAATATTGAATCATTCGATTTGATATTTTAAAAAATCAATATATATATATATATATATATGTGTGTGTGTTCGAAAATTTTGATTTTTGATGGAATAACCAATAAAAATTCGAACGGAATCGAATATATAAATAATTAGAAAGAAAAGGTTGACATTAAATTTTTTTTGAATAACTTATTTTAAATGTGATAAAAATTTTGTTGTAATTATAAAAAATATTGATTTTTTTTTTTTTTTTGCCAGTAAAATAAAAGTATTTAGATTAATTTTAGAAATTAAATTGTAAACGTGACATAAACATTTTTGAAAAATAAATTAAAATTTTTGTTGAAGCCAAGACTAAAATTGAACAGAACCAACTAAAAATATTACGATAAATATGCTTTTTAATACAAAATAATTAATTAATTAACCAACTTAACTATTTTAAAAGAAATTAATTTATCGCTAAGCATGTAGTTTTTAATATGTGATTGAGGAAAACAATTTTAGATTACGACTTTTCTTGGATTATATTAATGTTTAAACATGTTGGTTACTTGTTTATTGATTATCGTCCAATGCAATATTCGTATTAAATATGAGTTACATAGTTGAGTAAAAACCTATGGTAAGTTAATTACGCTACAACCAATGACATAGCTAAAAGGCGCGTGTTTAACTCGATTAAATCTATTTTATTTTGCGAAAGCAAACATAGTGTCACCGTCTTGCTTGTCCAGTGCATGTTGCACATGACCGTATGAATTTTTAGACTTTTTTTATCATGTTTTATTAGTATAGGATTTACTTTTAATGTTATTGTAATTTCCTTTATGTTTTGAAGACATATGACTCCTCGCCATTTTGACGTTCAAATATATCGCATAAAAAATTGTCCATAATGTATTATAGGATGTATGACTCTTGAAGCTTCCCTGCTACTAAGCTATTATATCATGAATGCAAGCTAGTTGTTATGTCTCTTATTGCATGTTGTCATAATACTCTTAAACAAAACGTATTTCAAAACCTTATTTATCTCTCTCAAAAACATTTTTACGAGGCCCGTGATACAGGTTGCACCCGTTGTGCCACCGCTCTGCGATTTTCGTTTGGCTGACTTACTCGCCGGGTTAGAGCAGGTGTCTCACATTCGCTTTGCAACGACAACCAAGTTGGATCGTGACACATAGCTCAGCAGACGTTAGTGATGTATTATCATATACTCAACTAGGTGTATTCATTGGTCAACCAATGTCAATTTTCAATAAAAATTGACACCAAACCGACCTTTTAGGTTAACTTAAAAACGAAGCGAACCGACCAACCAGTTTGATCTGTTAAATCGGTTAATTCTTTTTTTTTATTTTTTCAATTAAAAACATATTCATCATACAATTTTATATTGAAATTTTGAGAATTAATTAAAAAAAAAAAAATCTATCAAGTATATTTTAGAAACACGTTCAAAACTATGTTAATTTTACCATAATTTAATAATAAATATAATTAATTATATAAAAATTTCAATAATTTATATATATAAAAAAATAATTATTAACCAATCGAATCGAACGACATCAACGTTCAGATTTTTTTAACTAATATCGATTAACATATACATCAACCTTCAATTGTTGTAAAAAAAAAAAAAAAAAAAAAAAAAAAAAAATTAAAATCATAATCGCTTCTTCCCCGAAAACGGTGAATAAGGAGAGTATAAGCTAGCCCTGGCGTGAGCAGAAACGAGTTCTTCGATCCAGTGATCGATAACCACTCAAAGCCAATCAGATCCCAGGCAGGTACCTTTTGCTTGCTATATTTGTATTGTTATCTTACAAGTTCGTTCTTAGTTAGATGATGGTCAACATTGGTTGTATCTTTTTTGTGCTACCTCCCAGTACGGCAGCCTTCTTAGTTTTCATCATCTGTTTGATTTGTTTCTTGTTTACTTTGTAAATTTGACTCGTCATTCTATTATTTTAAAATTTTAGTGGGAAATTAATGTTGTTCAAGTATCGTGCCGTATCTTTTGTCTCTGAGAATCTTAAATCTTAATACATGACATATAATATGATGTTGTGATTGTCGTTTTTTCTCCCAAGAAGAAGCATTTTATTGATGTCAAAATGAGCATAGCTCAACCGGCATCTTGTACTAACAACTTCGAAAATGTTTCAAAAGGATAGCACAATGGTTGAAAGCTTGAGTTTTGAAGGTATGCTTCTCTCAAGGTTTAAGATGCGGGACTCACCTGTAACATTAATTTGTAGACACCTTCCGTGTCTCCTATTCGATCTCTTGCGGTGCTAGGTCTAGGGACGAGCTTGACTACCCTGGATATTAGAGTGAAGTTTCGATTTTTCGATTTTCAAAAAAAAAAAAAAACTTGCAACCTCGAGCTTAGGAGGTTCAATTCCTCCACCCCACTTACTGTCAAAATGAAAAATTTCATTGATAACTAAAATATAAGAAAATTTCTCATTTACAGCCACATGTTGCAGGGTTAGGCAACTTGTCTCATTCAGAATAGTCGATATGTGTATAAGTTAGCTTGAACACTGGTAAATATAAAGCAATTTTAAGGCCAAAATAAGCATAGCTCAATCAACATTTGAAGGTAAAAATGATCGCGTGTTTGTGATTCGAATTCCCGAGCCTGTACTAAAAAAAAAAACACAGGGCCATCTTAGGGAAAAAAAAAAAAATTCTCGAGGGAGAAGAGAAGCAAAGTGAAAAAAACAAAATAAAAACACCATCTATAGAGACAAAGAGAGCTAAAAAACAACAAACAAAAACAATAAAATATCCTTGAACAAACATCTTCCATAAACAAACAAAGACCATATCAACGAGCATTTGTGGAACCCATCAATTATTTATTGGTAGTGAAGGTTAGTTTCAAAATTATGTAGTTTCCTCTTCAATTAATTCTTCTTTACGGTAGTAGGAAAACTTCCTGGTATAGATGGAATGCCCATTATACAAAGGCCATTTTCGGC
>JBBMEG010000009.1:12656465-12674678 GCA_037832605.1 Cyclanthera cordifolia | reverse complement strand
GCTTATAAATTAGTTTAACTAGTTCATTGAAATTATTATGGTTCTCATTCTTACGACGACTTGCCACTTCACGTACCTGGCCACTAAGCATTTCATACAAGAGAACTCCAACGCTCCACCAATCTGCATCTTTGTTGTGTCCTTTAGAAAGCAAGATTTCTGGAGCCATGTATTCTGTTGTTCCACACAACGAATTCGACCGACTTGATTCATCAATTTCCTTCGCCAGTCCAAAATCTGTAAGCACTACCTGTACAAACATTCAAGATTCAGGAATACAGGAAGAAAACTCATTAGTTAGTACAATTCAAGAAGAAAGCCACTGCAAGATATTCATCATTTGGATAAATGAGCTTTGGCATTACATGGCCATCAGCATCCATGAGAATGTTCTCAGGCTTGAGATCCCGGTGCACAATACCGCAGTCGTGAAGATGCGAAACAGCTGAAACGATCTCAGCAGCATAGACCCTTGCCTGATCCTCACTAATAAAAGAACCCATAATACAGATCAAATAGAGTTTTAAAGTATCATGATTAGCAAGAGAATAACAATACAAACTTTTTAACTAAGATTGGAGGGTACCTAAAGATCCCCTGCCGGTACAGATGGTAAAAGAGATGTCCCCCATTTATGAAATCAAGGATCAAATAAAGTTTCGATTTGGTCTGCAAATCCAAAAAAAGCAGTGGATCAAAGCAAGACAAAGAATAAACTAGCAAAGAGAAGCTTGTTTTTTACAATAACTAGGAACCGAGTTTCGAACCACTATATACTCAGAAGCACCCACGTCTGTCTCAAGACCTAGAGCCAAGAATTAATAAATGATTTTACACTTAAATTAGCTCGTAGGCATCGAACCTGGACCGTCTAAAATGTCCCTCCCAGCACCCAAACCTAAAAGATAATAAGTGATTTTACAATTAAGCTAAGTTGGGAACTTCAAAGAGTATTGATCCAGACCTCTACTAACCAGGCCGCCACAAGCTAAGTAAGACAAACTACAAAGCAAATTCTAATAAATCAGATAATGTGTTCATCACTAATAACTCAACTAAGAGTTCGTCTAAGCCTATTACAAGCAGTCAATGAACAATAAGAGAAGTTTAAGAACCTGGAAAGAGTAGCGGAGTTGAACAATGAAAGGATGTGCAACTTTAGTGAGAATGTCTCTCTCAGCTTTCATATAGTCCACATGATTCTTCTTTATAATAGTATCCTTCCTCATAACTTTCATAGCATAAATCCCATCATTAGTAAGACCGTTACCCTTAAAATCCCCTTTCTTCCTCACCAAAAACACCTTCCCAAACGCCCCTTTTCCCACCACTCGAAGAATATCAAAATCCCCAACTCCAATCTTCCCCTGCACATTATCTCCAACGCCATTTTCACTCTCACCCACCTCTCCCACCTTTAGATCTCCATCGCCAGTCAAGATTTCTAGGTCATCTTCCTCCTCGCTCTGCGAATCGACTTCTCCGTGAAACGGAAGGGAAGAAGGGGGCGTTAACCGTGGAGACGGACCCACAAACGAGTGAGATCTGTTATGAATGACCTCCGGCTGTTCATGAAGCTGTGTGTCCGCCGGAAAAGGGCCAAATACGTCGGAGAAATCGAAGTCCTGAACGGCGGCTGCGGTTGAAGGAGAAGAAGAAGAAGAAGACGATGAAGGGATGGTCAATTTTGTGAGGTTGGCTGCGAGAAGGGAGTGCATGTTCTTCCGACGAGTCGATGCAGACACCATTGTTGCTCGAGAATCCAATTCAGGAAGGAAATCGTTTGAATGAGGAACAAGATCGACGAATTATGAACAGCCAGCCGTGAATTGCTTCGAGGCGGGCTGAGAACGTAAGAATCACATCGCAATGAAGAGCGACAGAATAGGATCAAATCAGCTTGAAAAACAGCAGCGGGTGATTGGAAATGAGATTGAGAAATCAAAAACAAAAGGGCGGGGAAAATTGAGGTTGAGAAAGATAAATCAAGAATTTGAATGTTGGCTGGAAGAAGGAAGAACAGAAGGGAGGAGAGAGATGGAAATAAACGAGAGAGAAAACGAGTGAAGGGGAAAGGAGGAATGGAATCTGGAGGCCGAATTGATTCTTTATTGACCACACAATTTTCAAATTAAATGAAGAATAATTGATTTTCTAAAGCATTTTTCAAAACAAATAACAATATTAATTACAAAAATAAATAATAAAAATTGGTAAATTTAGCCAATTGGAGTCCTCCTTATCCAAAAAACCACTATTTGTTTATTTATTTAATTTTTAAATCAAATAAACTTTCATTAATGAAATGAAGAAAAAAAAAAAAAAAGCAAATTAAAACAAAGCATTTAACAAAGAGGAAAGTCTCTCACAAAAGCAATGTTAACCTACAAAAACCAACCAGACTTCAAGAAAACATATTTGATAGTTGTCATGTTCGACACTTAAAATTGAAATTTGAAAAAAACCTGGTGGAATAATCCGACAAACATATGTCCCATTGAGAAATACGAAAGATAGTCGGAAAAAGTATCAAGTTCACAGAAGAGTCACACATTTCACACAAGAAAAACTCGTAAAACTTTTTATAAAAATATCTTTTGTCCATCAACTCATTTTCTAATCATGCCGACAACAAATAATAACAAACCCGACACCAACCTACTTAAAAACCAAAACAAATTTAAGACTAATTAGAAATCGAAAATAGATACAATAATAATGAGTATCACAACATTATCTCCAATAAGAAGAGACCTGGACTTTTAGGCTATACCATTGACCAGATGGGTTAGAATCTATGATATTCGAATCTATGTCATTATCAATTACCAATGACCCATGTTTTAACTTTGGAGCTATATTCGTTTGACCGAGCTACACTATTCATTTTAACATATATTAAGCACAATCTCAACTTCATACAATCCAAATTGTGGAATTGGAGGAATATTATTGTCGATTAATGGTTGGGAGGGTCGAGCTTCGAAGAATTTCCCCTTCCATGATTAAATCTCGGCTCATGCAAGGAACAGAGATAAATTTACCAGTGAATGGGAGTCAAAATTCAGCCACGTTTAGATTGACGAACCAGCAAAATCCAGCCGTACTGCACGTGGGTCGGACCCCAAAACCCAGAAAGTGGGCAATTTTCAAAGCCCCAATTGCAGCCATTTCATTGTTCAATCGCCACCTACCTTCAGCAATCCAGCAACCACTTCCTCCATTATCGATTCGCTCATTTGGCTCACTGAAAATGGCGAGTAATGAGATTATCAAATCGGAATCTGAGGATCAATTGAAGGCCATATTCGAGCAGAAGCGGGTTCTTCGATCCAGCGTTCGAAAAGCCCTAAAATCCATGGATCCGTCTCTCAGATCTCAGGAAGGTACCGATTTCTTGCTTAATCTTAATCGATTTTACTTCCATCTGCTGATAATGTTAGTCCGATTCGTTGCATCTTGATTGTGTATTGTTTTATGATGTTGATGAATCGAGAGAATGTGCTATTATGTTGCCCTAATTTCGTTGATCTTTCTGTTTGTTTATCAGACGATGCGATTCAAAGTATAATTTTGGAAGCTCCGTGGTTTAAATCTAGTCAGAGATTGTGTGCTTATGTGAGTTGTAGTGCGTTAAGGGAAGTCGACACGTCGAGGCTATTATCAGAGACTCTGCAGCACCCACCAAAAGGTGTGTTCTTAAACTTATTAGTTTCTTATCAATTCAAGCTTAAGAGATATTGGGATGTCTGAAGTTTGATCAAAGTGGACTTAGCCCAATAATTGATATGTATTCTCGATCAATAGGTTCAAATCACCAACCCGCAAATATTGTTGAAATAATAATATAAAGAAAATGTCTGAAGTTTCAATGATCTGTCGGGCAACGGTGACTTAATTAAGTCTGTAAAGCTCAATGAGAGATTTTATATTTGTTGCCTGCATTAAATAAAAGAAACACGATTAGTTATCAATTCAATCAGATTCCTTAGTTTATTTTACCGATAAGATCAGGAGAAAATGATTGTAATACATGGAAGGAACTGGTTTAGAACAGAGAATAGTTGATATGGTGGATCTGAATGCAGAGTATACATGAAGTATTATTAGTTTTTTTTTTTTTTTTGATGACCTGGGAATTCGGAGTTTCACTCCTTCAAATCTGGGGACAACCACACCTGCCCCTAGGTTAGACACTGATGAGAACGTAGAAGACGAAGGCAAAATATGAGGTCATCTGGGAAATTAATCCCCACAACGGCCTCGAATCTGGGATCTCAAGAGGTGCAAACTCTCAAAAGCTCAAATGCTCAATCACTCGCCGCCCCTAGGGGACATATGAAGTATTGTTAATAATATTAGACTATTATTTAGTCCCTACAAGTCGGCCTTGTTGGTAGAGGCTTGGTGTCTCCAAAGTCCAAAGTATGCTCTTTTGAAGGTCCTACCATCCTAGGTTTTAAACTCGCAAGTAAGTTTAATTGTAAAATCTCTTGTTGTTTTGGGTCTAAGCTTTGAGACAGGGGTAGGTGCTCGGATATAGAGTGGGGTGAAGCTCCAAGCTTCGATTTCCGGTTATCGAAAAGAAAAAAAAAAGTCTATTATTTAGTTATTTTTTGAACATGATCCACCATACAAGATAATTCTTTTCTACCTAGCATGCTTTTATGTAGTTTATGAATATTGACATTTTCCTTTTATTAGAAGATGGGTATTCGAAGAAGATTTATGTCCCACGTGTGGAGGACAAGAATAGTCACATGCGGATGTTCAATATTTCACGGATGGATGATCTTATTGCAAATTCAATGAACATCTTAGAACCAGCTCCAATGGATGGTGATGGAAATGAACGTGAAGATGGTAACTAGATACTTCACCCTTTCTCTCATCTGCCACTTTCTAATGAACGTGTTATACTTGACTTATTATACATAACACTCGTAGTTGTAGAACAACTTAAAATTGAACTTGTTTTTTCAGTTCAACTGCATTTAACTGATTAAGAATGAGATTTTCGAGTCCATGACCTCAAGATCATGTGCTAACACTTATGCCAGTTGATCTATTAACAATTGTTGTTGGTGGTGAAATTGAACCATTTATTTTTATCTTTGCTGATATTATTGTTTTCATCGGCTTGGTCTCCTCTAATGCAACAGGATGGCTTTGTAAATAACTCAAAATATTTGTTTCCTTATCATTGGGGACCAAAATAATTTTGTTTATAACCAACAAAAAAGCTAGGCCATTCCTTATTGTTTTGGATGGTGAATAGCTCTATAATTCTTTGATGAGACCCAGAATTAAAACTTTCAGTGGTTTGAAGCTGTTGACAGATTCCTTATGTTACCAGACAGTATCCCCTTAATACTGTCTCCATTTCCAAAACCTACCATTAGTTCTTTCCTAGATTTTATGTTTTTTGATACCAAGAAATTCTCAACTTATTTCGTTTAATTCCTCTTACAGCCTTGCTAAGTTTTACTGGAATTCATTATTCTACTGATACTATATGAACCACCATGACTGAGAGAAAAAGAAAATAATTGGTCTAACATGGATGTTTATGAGAGGAATGAATAGGACAAATAAGGAAGGCCGTTCGTCATACTCGAATACCAACCGCTCGAAATGAATAAATGGTTGATAATTGATATCAACCGAACATAATTGTTATCCATATGTTCTCTGTTTATCTATTCTCAACAAAGAAATTATATGACATGATCCGTCTCTGCCTTGAACGTTACATTGCTGATGATTATTATCTATGTTTTGCAGTTATGCAGACAAAAGACCCCATCGATTTATTTCTCTTACCAGGTGAGATATTCATATCTATTGATGATTTTTTCCTCAACGAGTGGTACGGTGGTCGAAGGCTTGGGTTTTGAAGGTGTGCTCCCCTCAATGTCCCGGGTTCGAGACCTACATGTGATATTAATTTGTAGACACTTCTCGTGTCTCCATTTCTTTGATGTCTCCTGGTACCTGACCTTGGGAGGGGCGTGGTTACCTCGGATATAGTAGAGCGAACTTCGATTTCTCGGGTTCCAAAAAAAAAAGATTGTTTAGGTTTTATTTATAGGTTAGAAGCCAAGATGAAATCACTTATTAATATGTTGATGATTGCTTCCAGGACTAGCATTTGATAAATCAGGAAGACGCCTAGGCCGAGGGGGAGGGTATGAATTTGCATAGCCTTTTTGAGTTTTCTATCTCTGCTGTTTCACCTGAACTTTTAACACATTTGGAGCTGATTTGTGTAGTTTAAACTAGATACCGTAACTCCCAAATCTTGATAGTAAAATCTCTCCCTCTATGAACTTTTCCCCTTACTCGTTTAGGTTTTGGCACTTATTCGATCTGTATAAGAATACATTCTTCTCCATATGAATCTTATTCTATAAATATTATGAAAACAGCTATTATGATACCTTCATAAAGAGCTACCAAGAACTCGCGAAGGCGCAGAATTGGAAGCAGCCCCTTCTTGGTATGTGTGTAAGCTTTTTCCTTTGCTGCAGAACCTCCCTTGGTTCCATTTTCACCTTACTTTGTTTTTCTGAAACTTCACTTAACTCAGCTTGCATGAATTCCCAGTTGCACTGTCATATTCAGTACAGATAATGGATGAAGAAATTATACCACTCACTCCAAATGACGTTTTAGTCGATGCTCTCGTATCACCATCCGGTGTGATTCCCATCAGCTCATCTGAAATCGAAAAGTAACTTTTTCGTCCGAGAAGTCTAAGAAGTGCTTGTAATTCCAATTTCTACTTTGGTTTTGATAAAATGTCTTGAACTGTATACTCTCTTAAGACTCTTATCTCCTTTTACCTAACATTTGTATTCTTCACGTTCTTCTGAATTAAATGGTTCTCTTCTCGGCGTAACTAACAAACATTAGTGAACCACATAATCTGTATATTTTTTTCTTTTGTGTTTTTTTATTCTTGATTGTTGTTTACGATTCTTCAATAACAGGTTTCTTACTTCCTTCTTGTCATAACCTTGCAGAATGAAAGTATGATATTGGACTCGGAGAATCAATCTCTAATGGCGACTTCTTTTGATGACAATATGGAGCTTGAAAACCTTGAAGCCACTAAGGTATACGTGCGCGTATGCCTTTTCCCTCTCTTTTCTCTTTTCGAATGACAACTATTTGATAAGTTACGAGGAAATTATGATTTCTCAGCTATGATTGTCTTCTTAGCGCCGTTGGAAGAGTAGCTTGCCACCAAATGGGCACTACACTAAATGACATATTTATTAGTTGTATAAGCATGCGATAGGCGGCATCGATAAAACTACGTCGTATTATTGACTAGAGAAAGCTTCTTCTTTTTTTTTTTTCTTTTTTTTTTTTCTGGTTATTTTCATTTTCAAACAAACAATTGATTGTCTGCAAACACTTTCATTATGTGGAATAAAATTGTTTCTTGTGTTCATTAAATGAAGGTGCAGTTTCTTGTAAGACCTGGTCCTTTGAAATAGACATAGGGGACTTATGGTGTAGTGTTTAAAATTTTCCATGTTTGACTTAGATTTAAAGTTAGTAACGTGCTTCACTATCAGCTCATCCTGTTTCCTGGTAAAAGAGTTGCAACAATGACTTTAGTTGGAGGACTTTTGGGTGTGTTATAATTCGAAATAGGGATGATATTGGTTCGGTTTTTCTTGGATTGTCTTGGTCTTAGGTCAAACCGAGAACCGAACCGATCCAATCGGTTTGGCGAAGAGAGGAACCGCACCAATGTCATTTGACATTGGAAAAAACTATTGATTTGGTTTTCTTTGGTTGTTAGGCCAAATCGAGAACCGATTGATCCAATTGATTTGACAAAAAGTAAAATTGAACTAATGTCCAAATGATAAAATTATTGCCTCGTTTCTTCTATTCATTCCCCTATGATTTCATTATTTTTTACTATTTTACTCAGATGTTTTACTTCTAACTCGTACTTGAATATTTTTTTTTTAAGAGATTTTCAAATTTTATAATTAAATTAACTAAAATAATTGATGATTGTAATAAAAACCAATAAGAAGCCAATAAAGAAATAAAACTATCGTATAAAAAAGATAAATGAAAGTACGGCTTGGTTTTTTTGAATTTTATGAATAACTAAACCAATAACTTTTGGATTTTTTGAAATAAAACTAATAAGTCCAATATTATGTTAAAAGTTCGAATGAAAACAATTGATTGGTTTGATTTTGTTCGATTTTGTTCTTAGTCATCGTTATCACACATAATTCAAGAGTTAATTATTTCATAAATTCAACATTTAATTCTATTATATTTTAAAATTTTTAGGGGGCTTTTACAAGTAAAAAATTCATTTGGAAATTGAAAGAGTCGATGCCGTAATAGTTTTATAGTTTGATATTAATTCAGTTCAACACCAACTTACCTAGTTTTTGTAATCAAGAATTTAAATTGCAATTTTTGTGAGGATTAATTTTTGAGGCGCATAGACAAAAATTGATTTAATTGTTGAACTGAAATAACACCAAACAATAAAACCACTACGTACTAATCTATTCTGTCGATCATTTGTTGTTTTCTATTTTGGAAGTTAAATTTATAAATATAAACATTATTTCTATACACAATATTTTCTTGCTAACCTACTTTCTAAAAAAAAACAGTTTTTAAAAACATAATTTTGTTTATGGAATTTATCTTAGAATTCAGAAGCTAATTACCTAAGAAGCAATTATAATTTTCAAAAATAGAAAACAAATGAGCATAATTAATTATCAAAAAAATTAAAAAAATAAAATAAAATAATAACTGATTACATGTGCAAGTGAATTTCAAATTTGTAATGTCCTCTTAATATTTGTTTATAAGTTTGTGAATATTATTTTTATGGCAATATTGATTTTTTCCAATTCGTAAACCAATTGCCTTTGTTATTTAAAATGTCATCAAGGTCAGAAATCATGAACTTGCGTCCTGTCATTAATAAGCTTGATGGTAACATTCGTAATATTTAATCGCTTTGACTTAGCCCCAACGATTCTTTCTTTGATATTTGCTTTGACAAAATCAACATTTTTTTTTTTTTAATCCTACAAAATCAACCCTTCCTTTGTAATAACTGATCTACGTTTGGAGTGAGATTCTAAGATTATTTAAAATGAAAATTTATTTTGAGTATTTAAAAATAATGATTGCTGTCAAATAATTATTTGAATGTAATTTTCAAAAATATTTAAAATTAATATTTAGAATGAAAATTTATTTTGAGATTTAAAAGTAATGATTATAGTCAAAAACTTGTTTTGATATAGTTTTTAACATTATTTAGAATAAAAATCTATTTCGAATATCTAGAAGTAATGGTTGCTAATGATTACAATAAAAACTTGTTTTGATGTAGTTTTTAAAAGTATTTAAAAATTAGTATTTAAAATGAGTATTTATTTTGACTATTTAGAAGTAACGATTGCAATAAAAAACTCATTTAAATGTAGTTTTTTAGGAGTATTTAGTAAATATTAATTTGAAATAATAATTTAAATACTCGTATCAAACATCTCCTTATATCATTAAAGAGCCTTTACATTTTTATTATTTACAAATATCTAGCTAAACCTACCCACTTTTCAACAATTGAGTTGCTCTCAAGAAATAAATTACTTGACTGTTGAGGAATTCATTATTTTATATTGAAAAAAAATAGAGAGTCCTTCAAACATTTATAAGATAAGGTGAGATACTTCTTTCATTATCTTTTGAAATAGAGGCTCACACTTTCTAATATGGTATCAAAGTTCTAAATCAAAACCGGTATTCTATTTGAATTCAATCTTTTAATTCTCTTCAAGCCCTATTGATTACTAGATCAACTCATTATAGTTATATAATTGAATGTTTGAGGCATAGAAGATGAGATATAATTTACCTCCATATTTTCTTCTAATTTTTATCCTCTTCATAAGCATTTTCATTCCACGTCTCAAATAGTGGGTGGTTGAATTACAAAAAAAAAAAAAAAAAAAAAAAAAAAAAAAAAAAAAAAAGTGATTTTTTTTTTTTTTGTAGAAAAATCATGGAAAATGAAAGAAATATTAGAAAATATTTGACCAAGTCAATGCTCCAAGCTTTTTGATTATGAGACTAAATCAACTCCTTCACCTACTTTCTGTAAGAATTAAGCTTCTTTCTCTAAAAAAATATATAAAAAAACTTAGCTTTATGTCGCTTTTAGCATTGTCAAAACCCAACTAATCCAACAATTTTCTAGATTAAGACTTTGTTAATCTTAGTTTTATAATTTGTAAGGTCAGCTTAGGAAGTATTTAAGATGACAGCTTTGTAACTCTCTTTAAATTATTTCCATTAGACTTTAACTGCTTGCTGCTTGCCCACCATGGTTGCTTTCACAAGCTCATCTTTGAACATGCTTGGTTGTTTCATTATATTGTTTCTTCTTCCTTATCCTTCGTTATCGGCCGACTCCGATCCGTTGCAAGACTTCTGTGTAGCCGACTTGAATTCTACCGTACAAATCAATGGCTTCCCTTGCAAGCCAGTTTCAAAAGTTACATCAGATGATTTCTTCTTTGATGGATTGAGCAAAGAGGGCAACACAAGCAATCCTTTTGGTTTTGCAGTTGCACAAGGAAATGTTCTTGCATTTCCCGGTCTCAATATGCTCGGTCTGTCCATGAACCGCGTCGACTTAGCTCCCCGAGGTGTAAATTCCCCTCATTCGCATCCTCGTGCCACCGAAAGCGTCGTCGTGATTAAAGGGAAGGTTCTTGTCGGGTTTGTGTCTACGAGTAATGTGTACTATTACAAGGTTTTGAGTGTAGGGCAGATGTTTGTTATTCCTAGAGGCCTTGTTCATTTTCAGTATAATGTTGGACATGGCAAAGCTACCCTGCTCACAGCTTTCAACAGTCAGCTTCCCGGGGCTGCGATCGTCCCTCGAACTTTGTTTGCTTCGAACCCTCCGATTCCTGTCGAAATTCTGACCAAGTCCTTCCAAGTTGATGATGGTGTTATCAACAATATTAAGTCTAAGTTTGCTTAGTTTCATTCTCAGTTTATGAATTTTATTTTTTTATATTGATTACTTTTCTGCTTCTGGTTGTGTTTTCTTTTTCTTTCTTGCCATTGTCCTACACTTGCTCAATAATCCAAAGTCCTGCTTTGAAGACAGTTATTTAATTGTATTTAACCTAACTCTTTTGTTATTTACTCATTTCATTAAATTTTTATACTTTTTCTTACATCATGTTATAAAGAGTGGAAGAATTATCAATGCCCCCAGCCTGACATGTAGAGCTCCATATTCTGCAAGCTTTCATGGACCCTCCTTTGAATCTGAGAGATACAGCTTTATATTCATCAAGTCTATTCATGACAGCAAACACAATTTACTGTCTGATTAAATGAGAGGTAGTAGGGTTTAAGGACTGTTTGTTTAGGTGTTTTATTCACGGATTAAAAACGAGTTTTGATAATCACTCTTTAAATATTTCAAACAAACGAGCTATTACTACTCTTTTCTGTAACCACTTAAAAATTTAAGACTAGAAAAATAGTTTACACATACATAGTTTAAATTTTTAAAATTTAGTTAAAATTCACCTACTTTTCCTTAATAAAATCATACTTAGAGAATTTGGATAAATAGAAAGAAACTCAATTCAAGAGTAGTGAAGAAAGCTTAGTGTGCATTCTCCAGTACAATTGCAGTACTAATTACTAATCAGTAAGATACAAATTTGAAGTAGATTCAGTTTCTGCAGACAATACAAGTATTTGATACCAAATAATCTGTAATATATCTACTGGACTTGATGATGAAGCTAAAATAATTTAGACATTAGATTACAGAATGCCTCTATTGAATTCTAAGATGTTCTTTCAAAACTTCCACCAATCTGCATATGCAACCATTCAGGATCTGCACCTTGGCTATATTCTTTTGCTGCTTGTGAACCATATAATATTCCAGCTGCATCATAAGGTTGATTCACAATCTGAAACACCAGATGAGAGAGTTGGGAAATAAGAACCTCATTTTTCTTCCTTTGTTTTCTAAATTATCAGATATATGTACACATGTATAAAGAACCAACTCCTTATTTCTCATTCATTGAATTCTTGCAGTCTTTGTGTTCATATATGCCTTCAACTTTGATGTCCCACGATTACTTAGTCGAATGTCTTGCTGGTTGTTTATTGTAATAGGATTTTATGAGAGTGTAATATGTAACTTTCTCATAAAACCCCTATTCGTATAAAATTGTTTTCCACTCTATTTCGTGGACGTAGCTAACACAATGTTAATGAATCGTGTAAATCTATGTGTTTCTCGCTTTTGCTCTAGTATTATCTTGATTATTGTTTTGATTTCATAACACTTTGATTGTCAATGTCCTAACTCACAGACCTTAAAACAATCACAACATATTTCAACACATGAAAGTTGTCCAACGACCTAGAATGTGACTAGTATTAGATGGAGTATTAAGAACAAGAAAGCATGACGAAACTTCACTCTACTATATACTCAGGCTACCAGCACGTGTCCTTCCAAGAGTTGGACCTAAGAGATAAAACGACTTTTACAATTAAGTTTACTCGTGCGTTTTGACTAGGACCTTCTTCTTGTGGGGACAAAAGGCACAAGTCATTTGAGAAAACATATCTATCCTGGTGTGCATGTAATGCACCTTTGGTGTAAAAAATTATAAACATAAAGACTTTAAGTAAAGCAGTCAAACAAGTTTAGAGATGTGGATGTTCCTGCAAAAAGTGTAGTTTAAAATTGTGAAAAATGACTCAACTATATCTTATTTCCTAATTTATTTGGAGATTAGAAGTTTAAGAGGGGTCCTAGTTCTAGGTATGCCATATTCAATACTTTTCACCGAGATAAGATTGCCGAGGGGCACCCGCTAAATGAAACTCCTTTTCGTAATGGTTTTTCTCGTCATTTATCCAAGGAAGTGAGAAATCAGACTCACATTTTTCACAGTTAGACCTTCTATGCTGGGGCTTAAGTTCACTCTGGAATTCACAGCTTCAAGCTTCATGGAGAGGAACTACAAATGTGAGGAAAATATTTAAAAATCTTAGATTAAATCAGAAAAATAAATATAATAAAACAGAAATACAAACCCATCGCCTAGAATAAGTACCTCAACCTGACGTTGCAATGATTGGATATAATTTATTATCTCATCAAGGACAAGTGCCTTTCCAATAACCTAAACGTGCATGTGCAAAGAAAACACCAATGAAGAAACATTATAATTTGAACATGATTTTCAATATAACTACAACCAAACTCATAATTCATATCCTCAAAACTCTAATACCCAAATAAAACTGAAAATTCCACCCCTGAAGCTGGAATATTGATAATTTAAAATCTTTTGTGCAAACTGAAAGGACCTCGGTCCCAAGGGGCGGCCTAGTTGGTCAGCTTGGGACCACCAATGTATCCTCCAATGCACCATGGGAAGTACGTATCAGGTTCAAGACCAACAACTTGAGCTTAGTTATAGATTTTTTTGTTGTTTCTCGAGTCGAGTCTTGGGATGGGGGTGGGTGCCTCCGGGTATATGAGAGCAAAGCTCTAATTCTCCGTCATTAAAAAGAGAAGAAAGAGAGGACCTGAAGAGAAGAGAGAAAAGTCATCTTCTCACACAAGCTCCTCCCTCCAATACCAATAATTATCCTGGTATTCAACAGTTGAAGTGGCAATAATTACATTGAAATAATACGTTTGCCTTTAGAATTGATGAAATCAAAAGTTCAAAAAATCAAATTGTACTTCATCTAGTAGTACAGGATGGTTTTGCAAATTTCCCCAAATCACTACTAGCAGACAAAAGAAAAGATAAAATGTACCTTGTTACAACCTGGAACCAAGTCCTGCAAAATTTTCATTCTCTCACTGATCTTCTCTCTTCTAGCCTACACAAATGTGTATAGTAAGACATACATGCAGAAATTTGTGAGATAAGGTTAATGGATACATAACAACATAAGCATTCCAAATCTCCACCAGAAAACTTGAATCTTCTAGTAAATGATGGAGATGTTCAAATCTCCAATAACTGAGAAAAGAGCATTACTCTTTCTGCTAAGCTATGGCTATCAGTAGCTTGGCCCCTTCTCGCTCTCACGTGGATGTAATCTTTTTGTGGTTCGGAAGGTTTCGGGCTTTGCTCAGCCAGCTTCTCACCATCTGCTGAGCTAGATTTGACTTCAGCTTTAACGGCACACTTATCATCTCTGGATTCCACTGTTTTCATCCGCTTACCATTTGAGTTTCTCTGTATGAAATGGAAAGTACACAATCAAGAAGCCGTTACTACCTTGAGTAGCAAGTCAAATATCAGGACAATTTATTTAAGTTTCAAGCAAAAGTGCTTGATTTTTATTGATATTCATGAGGATGAAACAGTTTACGCACGACTCAACTACTGTTATACACAATTCAATTATTGTCGGAGTACATAATGTCACCTTAGTCATAGAAATTTCAAGAGAATCTGCTTCAAAACAGTTAGCCGGTGACAAAATAGACAATCCCCCTTGCAAGTTAAGCCTATCACACTTTGACTATTTTCACCGAACAACTATACAAGTTTTAAACATCTTTAATATAGTGTTTAGGCAAGCTACTCCACTATCATCCTAAAACATTTGGATGTCAACTATTAACATGCTCAACCTTTTGGTTTCTTAAAGCCTTTTGAATGGTAGTTTAAGACATGCCCATACATCAACGAGCAATTTTCTGGGTAACTTTTTACACAGAGCAACAATAGGAATGGCCAATTTCATCATCATTGGAACCTCCTATCCCCTCAAAAGTGAAAAAAACCGAAATTCACACTATTACAAATTTGACAACGTAGCCAAATTAAGAGCAAAATGAATTTGAAGAACAAAAGAACAAACCAATTGATTAGCACAACTGGTTGAAACCATTCTGGAAGATTCATCCTCAGAGCTAACATCCTTCCTTTTCCTCCCACCGCCACTCTGCTCCGTCACAGTCGATTCCTCCATCGACCCATCACGATTCGTGGAGCTCTCTCGAAACCCACCAAGATTATGACCCGAATTGGCAATTCGGAGCCCCAATCCGGACCCGCCGTGCTCTCCCACAAAAGGCCAAATCGCCGCCAAGCTGTAAGAAGAGGGATTCGCAAGGGAGAAGGAGGATTCATTGACGAGAGGAGGATCCATTTCCGGCGACCCGAGATAAAAAAGAACACCCTCCGATCAAAACCCGACAGAGAAATGGAAGAGGGTTAATGGTTAAATGGATTAGGAATGAACGATATTGAGTGGAAATGTAGGTGGCAGAGAGGGGTATATTTATGAAGTGATATCTGGGGGCCGGGGAAGAGAGGTAGGCTGATTTCGCAGACGGGGCCCTGTTGGAAATTGATGGCTAATTGTGATGCGACCACAGAGAGAGAAAAAGAGAGTCTTTGATCTTTTTGCCAGTGGCGCCGCACACTCTGCTTCTCCCTTTCTCTCTCTTCACCAATGAAGAGGGAAATCATACAAACTTTAGAACGGATAAAGAATAGTACAATAATTATATTAATTAGAGGTTATTATTGGATAATTAAAAAAATTGAGTTTTGGTAATAATCACTAAAATGATTCTATAATAAAAATATTATTTTGAATAGTTTAAAATGACTCATTATTTTTAATAATTATAAGTAAATAATAATTTTAAGTGATTACAATAAATTTTGATAAACAAACATCTTTCTAAGTGTTCGTGGCAATGGAATGAAATGATACCTGTGTATTAACTAAATTCTTACTTTTTTGATATTCGTGACTGTTCAAGTCAGCTTACGTACACCTCAACCATTATCACAAGACATGTCGCATGACCCTACAATATTTAGATGTCAAGAAAATTCGTAAAAAATTATTTTATAAATAAATAGACATAAAAAAGAATAAACTTAAAAAAAGAGTTAGTATAGGTAGGGTTATTTCAATTCACAATAATATTCTAAAGTTATAAAAATTATTTAATGAGAAGTAGCATCAATCAACATTAATAAATGCTTAGATACATTGGTCACATCCATACCTCTTCTCCCTAGTCCCATCTTTTAGGAATTACAATCAAATTTAAAAAGAAAAACTTTTTAAGATTTAATTATTAAAAAAAGTTAGTCCAACCACTAGAAAACAAATTTAAACTCATGTTATCATGTTATAAAACACACTCATCCCAATTGAATTATTGTTTTATTTATTTCGCAAAAAAAAAAAAAAAAATTGACAATTTTTTTTTTAATCTATATGATTTTATGTTTAAAAATCAATAATAACGATGATAATAATAATAATAATATTTAATCACTCATAAATCTCTTCGATGCAAAATTGAGAACCAGAGAGTTACAAAAAAAAAGTTCTAGTTTGGGTCTAAATTAAAAATTCAAAACTAGACTTATAATTCAACCTACTTTTAATACTAAAAAAAACATTTTGGATTAAAATTAGTGATCGATATGTACCTTATTGAAGCCAAGTATTGTAAGGACAAAACATTTGTCGTACCTTATAAACGCAATGAGAAATTCGCCTAACTCTATATGCGTAGGAGTTGAGTAAATGAAAAAATTGAAGGGTGCAAAAGTTAAAAGGGAGCACTGTCAATGCCTAACTTGGTTAGCACATAAATGAATATTGAGCCACATTGAAGTAATTGATCATTTATAAAGCCTCTTTTCTTTATTCCTTACATGGTTTTCTTACCCCACTTACCATTTTCACCTAATTTCATTGCCTTCTATTTTCCTCTTTCTCTATAAAACCCTCCCTTATTTATTTATTTTTTTATTAATATAGTTTTTTTTTTTTATATACATATATAGTTTAGAATCTCATATTAGAAAAATAAAGAAGATTATGATAGACAGAAATGGATCTAAATTGTGTAGAGCTATAATAATAATAATGACTTTCTTTTTTGAAAAATATTAACAAATTTTTTGTGTGCAAAATTTATTATTTCTAATATTTTGAAGACAAATGACTTTTGTTCGAATGCTCCTCGTTATAGATTAATCTTTATATATACATATAAAAAATTAACGTAAATACATAGACTAAAATGAAACGAAACTGCATCTACTTTCTTAATACCTAACTACTTGTCGTATTAGTTTCATGCTCTTACAGTTTATGTATTTAGACTACTAGATTCAATAAAGATAATACGGTTTAAAGTTGGTTGAATTTAATGATAATTAATATGTATTTTCGATCAGTTGTGAATTTAAATTTCTCTATTTCAAATATTGTTGTTGTTCAAAAAAAAAATTTAACAAAGAAAATTCAAAATGAAACATTGTTCTTGAAAGCGTATAAATGGTTGAG
This sequence comes from Cyclanthera cordifolia, assembly GCA_037832605.1. Lineage (NCBI taxonomy): Eukaryota > Viridiplantae > Streptophyta > Magnoliopsida > Cucurbitales > Cucurbitaceae > Cyclanthera > Cyclanthera cordifolia. Next base: position 12,657,263 of record JBBMEG010000009.1, on the reverse strand, counting down.
AACAAAGAGTTTTTTTTTTTTTAATTATTTGTTTATTATTTTTTAGTTGATGAGGACTAAGTAACTTTAAGCCGATGTGTGTTTATGGAGATTTTATAAACGAGTTTTTATAATCATTCTTTAAAAACCTTATACAAACGAGCTATTATTATAATTTCTTCTTTATAATCACTCAAAATAGCTTCTTATTTCTAATCACTCAAAATAAACACTCCACAATTTTAGAAACAAACACCCCCTTAGAAATCATCTCTATCAAATTTTTTTAAGATATGTTTATAGAAGAATGTCTATATTCAATAAATAATGATGAATTACTTGACGTGGATAACTAAAAAAAGTTCAATTAATGCAAACTTTAGTGAAATTAAATAATTTCTAAAACAAGAAATCATGGCTACCGGAATAAAGAGTAGTGTTTTGATGCATAAACAATTGGTAAGTGTCTTATTCAACTTGAAATTGAATTACAGGGTTGTGAAAATAGTAATGCAAGTGAAGATTTTCAAAATGGATTTATACAAAATTTTGAAGTAAAATTGTAAGGGACGTTTGTTTTGAGTGTTTACGGAGATTTTATAAACGAGTTTTTATAATCACTCTTAAAAAACCTTATACAAACGAGTTATTATTACAATTTTTTTTTATAATCACTCAAAATAACTCTTCATTTTTAGACACTCAAAATAAACGCTTCACAATTTTTCAAACAAACGCCCCGTAAGAAGTTGATGTTTAGGTAAAGGTTGCCAAAGAAAGCAAAGATCATTGTCATTCCGAATAAGATAATAGCAGACT
>JBBMEG010000009.1:12642447-12656365 GCA_037832605.1 Cyclanthera cordifolia | reverse complement strand
CAAGAGTATTTAGGTACTTTTTATTACCAAGTCTCAAGGTTTAAGTATATTTTTAAATTGCTAAAGCTCTGTTGATAATTATTTGTTTTAGTTTTCTATTGTTGAAATTATTTTTGTTTCCTCGCATTCTCTTCACTAGAGAAAACATGGAAAACAAATCTTAAACGTGTTCTTTTTAACTTTCAAGTGGTTCAAACTCGAAAGGTCATACAGTCCCTTTGAAATTCCGGATGAAAACAATGTAATATTTCCTTTCGAGTTCGGCACAAGCAATATACTAAACAAAAAAAATACATGAACATTGGTAGAAAACCGTTAATGACATGTTTGGGTGGTGGAATAGGATGAGAAGGGAGGGAAAACAATCCCTTCCCATCGTTTGGCCCGTCGAGTTCTCATCCCATCGATCAATAATTTACTCTCACTTTCTTTTCCTTCATTTTTCTTCCTGTCGTAGCCAAATATGCTTTAAAAGTTATCTTAAAGACCAACATCCAAGGTCGAATAAATTTACGTATATGTACTTTGACTATTTTTACCAGACAAATCGTTTAACTCTAAAACATTTGGCTGACAAGAAAATTGGTAGAAAATAGATTTTCTAGGATTAGGTAGGTGGTCTTAAAACTCCCTTTGCTAAGCTGAATCAGGAAACTGAGAATCAAAACTTACTCATCAATGCAAATAACTGAGACGACCTTTAATTTCAAGGGCTAGGTTGCCGAGCATCTCTGAGATCTGAAGTGCCCTCAGATGCTACACGAGAAGGCGAGGATGCAATATAGTCGGTTCAAGATACAGATACTGTGGGCAGGTTTGGAGGAAGACCCGATAGCTCGGTCGGACGAAGGCACGATGGACCCCCAGTAACGCAAAGATTTGCTTGAGATGGATGCGAGACCTGCACATATAATGTTATTTACATCTCACTCACTTCACAAATGATGAATAACAAATGTATGTATGCTTGAATTTTAACATTAGACATAAACAAAAGGAGCTGGTATGAATTTTGAATTGTCTGATACATTTTCTCAGCAGACATCCAGATTTGACAACATACACAGCTCAACTCCATTTCATACCTAGAAGCACTCTCGATCATCCCAAGGTCCGCAGTCAAGCGACAATAAATGATTTGAAGACCTCCAATGGAGCATATACCTTGGGGACCCCAACAAAAATGTTTGAGCAGGTTCCATGATCCATGACTAAGTATCCATCAAAATGATCCTTAAGATCCAGGTGCAAAATATCGCACATAAAATCAACATAACAAGGATATTTCTCATGAACTCATATAGAGCATTGACTAAATTCACAAAAGTCATAGTGACAACAATTACCATGTTGGGTTAGATTTGGTAAGGACATCTAAGAGGAGACTCTGAAGAAGGTGACAGACAGCTATTCCTAAGCATTGGACGAGAATGAACACTATAGTTCAAAAGATCATCAGCCTCTCCCCCTTCAGTATCTCTACTAGCATTCTCTTCTGAGCTTATCCTAGAAGCAAGCAGTTTGGTTGACCCCGTAGCAGCTGAAGCATCCACTTGATGAGGAGCTGAAGGAAAAATTGTTGTCCCTTGCACATTACCAAGGGCTGGTCATAACCCATACCTCATGGTTAGGATTTTCATCTTTTGCAATCGCATCGCATCACCATTTACCACTGAATAAGAACCCTGCTTGTTATCCTTTCAATTTCCATTGGAACATCAATCGCAGACCCGTTAATTCTGGATTTAATTGAAGAATTGGAAATGATATTAGGGTTAAGAAGTAGAGAGCTTAGCCGGAGAAGAAGCGGCGGTGGCGAGGAAACGAGAGAGAGCTTTCGAACGGCGCTGCAAAAGGGATTTGAAGTCTGTAAGAGAGATGATGTGGTTGGGAGTAAGCCATTGACGGGGAACATTGGGGACACTGTGGAGGTTCCCTCTGTAAAGGGAAATGTCCACCATAGATTCCCCTCTCTCTCTCTCTCTCTCTCTCTCTCTCTATATATATATATATATATATATATATTATGAATTTTGAATTAAAGAAAAAAAATAAAGAGTCCAATAATCCAACCTTACCTAACTTGAAAGAATATGAATTGAATTAAGTTGAATTGTTCTAAAATATAAAGTTGAGCCTAAAAAATCCCTTAATCCAGCCACATAAAATGTGGTTTTTAAGATTGGTCAGTTTATAAAATATTGAAATAGTCTCTAAAGTTGTAGGACATTCTTTGATATTGGGGCCTCACTCACAAAACTACACCAAACCATTTTGCATATTTATTTCTAAAAAAAAAAAAAAAAAAAAAAAAAAAGAAGTTAAAATAAATGGTAGCAGATCCATTTTTAAAAAACCAACCAACTACCTATAAAAGTTGACAATTAGTAGCAAAGAGGTTCCTCCAACAGATTGAGTTCAAAGAAAATCTTGTCATCCTGATTTAACAAAGTTTCTATGAATGTGCTTTCACCAGAAACTGAAGAACCTTCAGTCTCATTCTTTTCATCCAAACAATCCATTCCTTCAAATTTGTTGTATTGGTAATCATAAATCTTGTTCATCTCTTCATTCGATACTCCTTTTTGCGTATGGTAACCGTTTTGGTTTAATGAAAAATCAGCCATATTCTCGAGTTCTCGAGGCTCGGAAGGTAAAAACGCGTCGTCGAGAAGAAAATCCTTCCAGCTGAAGATTGAGGAAGAATTTCTGCAACAAGCAGGAGCAGTAGAGGAGGAAGAAGCTGGTGAAGATGGTAAAGAATCTTGAACATAGAAATGTGGTTGAATTGGTTGAATATTGTAAGTGTAATGTGAGGTTTCTGTCATGAGCTGCATTGCTTGCAGCTGAATCAAAAGATTCAAGGAATTGTTGTTGTTGAACTGGTGAACGTCGCCATTCATGAACTCGTCCAGTACTGCAGGCTCAGTTTCTGACAATAGCATCGTTGGCGTCGACAAATCGACATCGATGCCTCTGAAGGGTCGGGGTGCTGAAGTTTGGTGATGCTCTTGTTTCATAAAGGCTGCAGTCTTCAAGTCTCTACTGAGAGAACCAATTCTCTTTGTGGATCTTGAGAAGCCACCAATATTTCCATAATCAGCTAAGATTTGAGAGAATGGCTTGTGAGTAACCGGATCGATGCCCATTTGGGTGAGCTTCTTACGCAGCTTCGTGTTCCAGTAATTCTTCACGTCGTTGTCTGTTCTTCCAGGAAGTTGCTGAGCTATTATAGACCATCTACATTCGCACAAGAACGAAAGAAATAGTGAAACGAGTAGTTAGTCTCTCATAGGAGCGAAACCAATGATCCAGAAATGTTCGACTAGGGCTAAAACAAAAATCGATAAACAACTTCTTGATGAAATGTTGATAAACTCGAACAATGTACCTGCTACCAATTGCTGCATGAAGCCTGATAATCAGTTCCTCCTCTTGGGGTGTGAAGTTATGATGCTTAAGATCAGGCCTTAGGTAATTGGTCCATCTGAGTCTGCAGCTCTTTCCACATCTCTTTAAACCTGTAAAACATCTCAAATACCGAATTCATAAGCATAAATTCAGACTCCACAAAGAACTATGTGTATAAATCAACCAAATCATCATAAGTTTGCAGTTTGAACCTGCTTTCTTTGGAGCACAAGTCCAGTTGCTTGTCCCGTGCTTCGATACGTACGCGAGTATTTTTGCATCTTCCTCTACAGTCCAGAGACCCCTTTTGAGGCCAAACTTGTCACAGTAAGGAATTCTCTCCATAGTTTATCTGTCAGAAAACTAATGAGAAGATGAAATCAAAGGGTGTAAACTTTGGATTGAGATAATGAAGCCTTTTGACTTGAAAAGCTTCTTTGAAAATAGAGCTTTAAGGGAATGGGATGAAGAGGTATTGTTTAAGAGGTATGATATTGTTTAAGAGGTATGATAAGTGTGGATGCAAGAAAAGCATGGACCTGCTCACATTAAAGTAGATCAGCATGATGAGTGCATCATCTGCACCAACAACAGTCTAGGAAGGAATTAGAAAATATGATCTTATTCCCTCTCTCTTTCTAGCTCTCTCCAACCATATTTACATGCTTGGCTTCAAGAACATTTCGATCAGGTTCGAATCCGGTGAGTTTTTTGGTTAAGCATTCTTTCAGTTGCTCATATTTAATAGTCAATCATGTCAAAGGGAATGAAGTAGTTTTCTTTTTGGATGATCACAAGTTTGCAACAGTGATTATTTTAAGCAAAAAACTTATTATCATACTTTGCATGCACTTTCTGAACTAGAAAAGAAAAGGTAGGGGGAGGTCAAAAATCAGAAATCCTTAAACCTGTTGCTTTTGGCACTGCCCCCATTTCTAGTTTTCGAGTCCAATGAACTCAATCCCATTTGGCGTGATATTGTGACTCATTAGTTTCAGATGATTAGTTCTCGTATACTATTGAAACGATTATATCAATTCCCATTGATGATACAATTGTGCAACTTGTTTGATCATCGTGTTGCTTAGAGAGGTCAATCATTTAGAATAAATTGTCAAAATCGGTACACAAGCATGCCGTCTTAGTCAAAAAATAGAAAGACTTGCACAAATGATAAAATTTAGCTACTAATTCGAGGGAGGATGGTTGCATTAGAGTAGATATGCAAGTAATTAAAACAGACCCATCGTTTTCAAAGGGAGGCGCGATGGTCGAAGACTTGAATTTTAAAGGTGTGCTCTTCTCAATGTCTCAAGTTCGAGACCCACCTATGACATTAATTTGTAGACACTCTCGTGTCCTATTCCTTTCATGTCTCCCGGTGCCTGTGACCTAGGGGACCGTCGCGATTACCCCAAGTATAATAGAGCAAAATTCCGACTTCCCGGTTATCAAAAAAAAATACAGAACCATCCAACCCATTATCTTATGGGGCGATTTGAACAAAATAGATAGAGCTTATACATCTAAAAGGCAACTCTTTTGGTTACAATATCAGTCAAAAGGTTATTGTACACTGATGGGTCAAACTATAGAAACGCCAAACAAATTACCCTTCCATCTATTGTTGGGTTTTCATTGAATGTGGACATAACTAAAAAATGGACTCCCTAATCTATCAAACTCGTCATTCATCCTTTTGCTCCTAGCTGCAGTAACTGCACCAAGTCAAGTTAACTGCTTGAATTAGCCCAGGGAAGAAGAAACCCGATGCTAATATCTTCTCCAGGCATACCGCAAAATTTATAGTTTACTATCGTACACTGGATTCGAATGATACTAGAACTCGTCTGTATCATCTTTCATTTCTGTGGTCGGGGCATCGTCAAAACCAGAACCTGAAGCAAGTTCATTTAGATCAAGAAACTGTGTTTTTCTTGCACCATCGGTTTCATCTTGTTCGAAGCTATTCGGTTTTTCAGGAGGATCTTGCTCCTCCATGTTCTCTGCATAAACTTCATTAGGATGAACAACTTTCATTTCTTGGTCCTCGTCTTCATCATCCTCATTGTCAGACCCTTGACTTCCAGCTGAATAATCTCCATTCTCACTAGCATCTGTATGCTCACCAGAGGCATTAGTCTTTTTAACTTTATTATTCTCTGGTTCAGATTCCGATTCATCATACTGCCCATAATTTATTTGGCTTCGACTAGCCCTTTTACTACGCCTCAGACCAGACTGAATCTCACCACCAGACCTTAGCTTTGTTTCCCTCCGCGTCCGTCCGCGCAATTTTTTTACTTTTCGTGGCTGGTCACTGTCTTCACTAATGCTTAAGGATTCGTCTTCTTCCTCCTCCTCCTCATTTTCCTCTTCATAGTGATACTCTTCATCTCCTTCAGAACTGCTGGATGTTTTCCTTCTCTGCTTGCGTTTTCGTATATACTCCTCATCATACACAGCTTCACCAACTATGTCATCATCACTGTCGAAGTCTACATCATTATCTGATAAGGATTCCAAATAATCCTCTTCGGTATACCGTTGTGGCCTTTGTCTCCTTCTATTACTAAATGTCAGATCAACAAATAAGAAACTGGAAATACTTTAAAGGTAACAGAAACACAAAATTCACATTTTTCTATACCTGCGATCCAACTCTTCGGACATGTGGTCTTCATCAGCATCATCATAATCAGGCGACTTGGGAGATAGGGCACTGAAATTAGAGTTCTGAGATGTATAAGATGGACCACTCCATTTTCCATTTGTAGAAGGCTCAAGCTTTACAGCAGCTTCTCTTCTATGATTAGCTTCTGGAGATGGTGGCTTACACCTGACATAAGAGTAACGACAATATATGGCTTAGTGCGAAAATGACGCTTTCATAGTCATAGTAAAGGAGAAAGATAATCAAAATCCATACTTGGTTGTCTTAATAGCTTCATTGATTGATCGGTCATAATCATCTGCAAAATGATTTTAACAATCAATTACAATGAAAAATAATATTGGGATATTAGCTCAAGGAATGCTGATCATTTCTTATCAAGAGAGATAGCAGAAATTACATCTTACAGAAAAGTAGTTGCAAGATAACTATGTTGAATATGTTAAAGAAAATAGTTGAAGTGCACGTATGCCAGCTTGGATACTCAGATATCAAAAAAGATCTTGACAAAACAATAAACTTCGGAACAACAATAACAATTGAATTGTGTGTGTTCTTTACAGGATTGGCCTTCAAGAGAAATTAGAATTAGGTGTAAATGAGCCATTATTTGAGAGTTAGAATATTTTGGCAATAGATAAGAGAGAAAGTTAAAGCAATTATATTGTGAAGTCATTTTGGGCTTGAGAGTATTCTCCAGAAGGAGAGGTTTCAAGTGGTTAGTTTGTACATTTATCTTTCATATTTCTATAGTTCAGTACAGTGGTTCTGACATTCTTTTCCTTGGCAGGGGTTGTGGGGGATTTTTATCTACATCAATTCATGTGATTGTTTCTATTTCCCTTTTAGTATCTAGAAAATATATTCAATATTGCAACCGAATTCTAAAATCACGAATATCTCTACAAAGCCTCTCATAGTGCATTTCTCTTTACAGGTTTCTTCAACTCATCGTTCTTTCAACCTACATAACAATGCAACACCTCAAGATTCTTCCTCAATAACACCCCTCAAATATATAATCTTTACTTTCTAGAAATGAATAGCAAATGCGAAAAGCAGCTATCAAAATGGATTTAGCATGTTCAGTTCTTAGAAAACGAACACTGACGATACATAAAAACATAACTAAAATTGTTAAAAAACTCGCATAAACATAAGAATCGCTGTAAGAAAACGAAAGAACAAAGATCAAGCTAAAATTTGCATACCAAAAGTATAAGTGACAGGTTTTCTGTCACGAAGTGAGCGTCCTGGACCAAGCCCATCAACAAGTGCAAAATTATCCAAGAGAAGCGCTTGTCTATGCTGTTTTTTCAGCAACCTTTCTTTTATCTGTAAAGAAAGTTAGTGCAGAACTTAAAGTAAGGATTTTCATTATGCACAGTGCCAATAATGAGCCTAAAATTGTTACGAGGCTTGGAACTTTCAAGGCAAACTTCCTTGAAGGTCTCAAGTTCGAACCCATGAGTGAACAGTGAACTTAATTGTAAAAACCCTTATTGTCTCCGGGTTAAAAAAAAAACCAATGGGCCTAAAGGCAACACTTAAGCAAAGAACTTTTCTTTTTTTGGATCACTGGGAATTTGAGTTTCACACCACTATATACACAAGGGCACCTGCACCCATCTCAAGGCTTGAACCCTAGAGACAACAATAAATTTTTCAATTAAGCTCACTCGTGCATTTCATACTTGTGACCTCCAAAAGAGCATACCTTGGAGGCCTTAAGAGACTAGCCCTTTTAAAGCTAGATATTCTGATTTTTTATTGATCAACCCCCTCCTCTTTAAAGAAAGACAGAATATTTTCATTACAGACAAGCCGAGTACCTTGTGGACCTTCTCGATCTCAGGAAGCATGTCCTTCTTCAACTTTTTCCCAAGTGAAGCCTCCGAACGACTGTCACTTGTAAATAGCTTTTCCTACAGCACCATAGAAAAAGTCCTAACATGAGATTGGACCACAGAATTCAAAGAGATTCAGTACGAAGCAATGGCCGGAAAATTGCAAAATTTTCTAAGCCGAGCGAAAAAAATTACCAAGGGTAGGAGAAAACTTTCATATGCATATCGGCTAATGTTCCCCCACTTGATCAACAAAACATTAACATTCAGAAATATGATCTTGATCAGGATATAGGTATATTTATCTCATTGGATTGAATTTGAGAGAATCTTCTATTACCAAATTCTATTACTTGTAATCTCGGATGAAATTGTACATCCAAGAAATTTCAAGCATGTTCAATTTGTACAGTCAGTTAAACGACGGAAACAACAGGTTAAAAGAAAATTTCCTTGGGGGATGGAATGTTTTCCATGTGATGCATATGCTAGAATGAATGATTTAGCAACTCACTGAGACATCTTGAAATTCATCAAAATTGGTTGCAACTGTTTCCCACTGGTATGTTGTACAAGGAAGGACCTGTGAACCTTTGGCATTGGCCTTTTTCGACTCAACTTTCCTAATCTCACGGTACAAACGTTGACCAATTATGGGATCGTCCTCATACCTTCAATAATAATTGTCACATGGTCAACACACAAAAAAACATATTTAAATAGTCAGAATCTTTTATACCAATAAAAAAAATGCCACAACATGAGGAGGTTAAAAGAAAACTATACCAGAAATAAGTTCCATGTGAATCTCCACCAATTCGTTCTTTGCGAAATGCCGAAAGATGAACTCCATGTTTTAGTGAATTTTCAATGTAGCTCCGGATATCTTCTTGCTGCAAGAAACAATTTATCACTTGCCCAACTTCAGTATTACTAGAAATTAAACATATATAACTGATTACACAACAAACACATTCGATATACATGAAACCAACATGGCGTGTTATGATGCATGGAATATAAAATCAAAAAATTATTAAGAAGACAGTACCTCAACACGAATGTCACATAGTGCTTTCAAAATGATCACACGCATTCCAGGATCAAGATTTTTATAAACTTCAATTTCAACTCTGAAAGTCACAATGATCAGAAACGTGAGAATGAAGAACATTCGATTTTTGTATATGAGACAGAAAATCTCTGGGTACTCACCCATGTGAAGCAACAATAGGCAGATCCCCTTCAGCAACCTGCATAATAAACCAAGGACTGTGGTTAGATTGGAAGCAAGAAATAGGATTCTACCACGGTACTATATGAATATATGGCTAAATTTGAAAAATAGGGAAGATACCCAGAGCCACCAGTCTCGCAATTTTCTACACAAAACAGTCACCCATGTATGCCGAGTAAGGGCCATTCTTGTAATGGGAGGAATCGCCTGAAAAACACATAAAAATAAGGTAAAGGGAGCCTATTACAGGGTGTAACATTGGTAACATCCATGAGTTTCTTGTTGGGAGCAAGAGAAACACTTTCTCAAATTAGCTTCGCCCATTAATAAGCATAAAAGAAAGAAAAAAAAAACAGTCCAAAGCTGTTCGTAATCAAACAAAACGTTGATCATCCAAAAGTACATGCCAAAACCGTAATAAGAAATTCCAACAATCTAATTCCATGTCTAGTGAAAACAGTTAATGTTTAATTAACAAAAGATTAATTTTCATCATGAATTGTTCAAAAACATATCTGCTAAAGCACAAACTCTTTTTTACAAGGCTTAAAAACTTAAGAGTTTCATTCATAAGCCCAATTAAAGAAGAGAATCTCAAAGCAACTCTAAGCAAGTATCAATCAGATAAAGCAGCTATAAGTAGAAAAAGGGAAGCAGTATGCACAAGTGTTTTACCAAAGGAGAACCTGCTGTTAAATATCTAACTATTGATGACAGAGCAGTGCAGTTTCTTTAGCTTTTTTTCTTTAAAAAATTAGTTGCAAATGTTGGGGTCAATTTATGCATATCTCAACCATTCTCACGGAAAAATCACCTAACCTTACTATATTTGGTTGTCAACGTAATTTGTAAGGAAGTTAATTCATAAGTAGGTGGCCACCATAAATTGAAATTCATTCTCTCAAATCACTATATGATTACCAAAGCTCTAATTTGACCACTAAATCAATCCATGATTGTTGGTTCAAACCTAAACTAGATGCAACTCTTAGATGAAAAAGGAAAAAACCCAGTTAACTTTTCTTTTAAATAAATACTTGGTTTGGCAATGCCGCAGTTCGAAGAACCAAAGAAACTAACTCTAAAATCCCAAACTTCAAAATTATATGGTCATATTACAAGAGAGCATTCATAAACAACTTCAACCTAAATGTAATGTTGATAAATGGAGAAACAGAAATTAAGCTAAGCTACAATGATGGGCAGGGAACCACTTTATTAGCAGACCCATTGCATTTTGCAGTCAGAGAAGTAACTCAAAACAAAAAACTCAGCACCAAAATTCCAGTTACAAAAAACTCAGCACCAAAATTCCAGTTCAAATTCAAGTTCTAACCTTTAGCAACGGAATGTGTATGTCACTCAAAGTGTCATTGGGTGTAATCAAGGCCGTCTCAAACTCTTCCACTGTGAATTCATTATGAATATTTAATAGTTCCCTAAAGACCTGCAGCTCGAAAATCCAAAATTAAAGTCTCAAACGCCAACAATATCAAAATTTGATCAAACCCCTCAAAGCTTACATGCAAGAAATTAAGTACGGACGCCAATTCCCACTTGGACCGAAGGCTCCAACGCGGCAACTGTGAGGGCGAAGGCTCTTCTACCAACTGGGTCACGATTTGGCTGCTGCATTGCTGCTCCTGTGGCGACTCTTCGCTCGGCTGCTGCTCCATTTTCGGCTTCGGCTTGCGCTCAGCCACTGACTGAGCCGCCAAGAGCCGCTCTGCAGCTCGAATGGTGCAAGCTCGAGCGGGTCGGCTCCTCCTCGAGTTGGGTTGTTCACTGTTAGTCGTGGTCGTAGCTGTGAGCTCGTTGTCGGCAATTTGGTCATGGTTAGCCGTAATGGGGTTGGGGTTTTCGATGTGGGAAAGTGGCACAGGGGAGGATCGGTCACAGGGGATCGGAGGAGGACAAGAATCTAGCGACATAGTCGACGAGATCACGAACAACAAAGCAAGTTAAAGCAGGAAAATTACATGTAAGAGATTACCCAGATAGGGAAATTTGCATTTGAAAGAGGAATGATTAGTAAAACAACGAAAAGGGTTAGTTTTATTTGTTAACTGAGAAACCAGAAAGCAAAGGCGAAGATACTGAATACAAATTAGGTTTTAGTATATCGATTACTAGACGTCCCCTGAATTATACTGACTACAAATTAGGGGAAATTTAAACAAGAAGAGAAATAGGCAGTAAGGGAGATAAACAGAATTGGTTGAAAGAGGGATGAGAAGAGAGAGCTACAGAGAGAGATTGAAGGGCCAAAAACAAAACAGGAAATAGAGCAAAAAGTTATTTTTATTTGGAGCGATTGAATTTTGAGGTTTAGGAAAAAGAAAAAGAAAAACAAAAACAAAAACAAATAAAGTAATTAGGAGATAGAAATATTGTTGGTAGATTGTTGTTTGTAGAGATGAGAGACTACAGAAACTTTTTAAAATTTGTGTCTACGAACATGTTTTAGATAAAATTTTGTTTAGGAAATAATATGTTTGTTTGAGATTTGATGAGATGTTGAAAAGAAGTTGAGAAAAGTTTGTAATGTACTAAAAACAATTACGATAAGTCAAAGTCGTCCTCTCCTCTTCCTCTCTTACAAATCCAGGAATTGATTTTTAAAGTAAATTAATTTATTGTTTATTTTTCTTTATTAGTGTTTACCGCAAAGAATCAACATAATTTATTTGTTGATATTCCTTGATGGTTGCTTACCACCAAGAGTCAACCATTTAGGTTTGTTGTAAGAATGTAAAAGAAAAGGGAAATAAGTTAAAAATGATATTCAACTAAATAGATCAATTCCTCTATTTCTAATATGGTCTGATGACACGAAAGAAATCATCAAAGGTTCATCCAACTACGATCCCTAAAGGAAAATACCCATGCTATAGATTTTAAAAAGCTTATCTGGTCTATTAGCTACTTACTTATTTCAGCTGAATTTGCATCCTCTCGTATTTATTGTGTAGGAGACTTGTTCTTTGGTGGTAGGAAGGAGTTTCCTTTTCATGTTGAGTGCCGGGAGTTAACCTTCCTCCAGCAAGTCGGGGTTTTTGGCAGAAAACATGAAAATATGCCTTTGTGATATGGCTCTTATAAGTTAGTAGAAGAAATCATACAAGTTCTCCTCAGACGAAAAGGCGTGTGAAATCAGAGAAGTACAACCAAAGTACATGGCGGCCATGTCCGAAGATTAAAGGCAACGATTCCTAAGACAACATCGTTTTCAAAATGCAGATGATATTCGTAACTTTACTATACGAGTAAAGGTTAAGGAGGTGGATTTGTCTATAAGAGCGGAAATGTGTTAGGATGGGATAAATTTTTGTTTGACTGAGGGAAAATTAGGTACTTTTGCTTGCAAAAGTTTGAGATGAATGTTATTGTTGCTGATAATTACAAGGTGATAGTGTTGGGGTTGTGCCTTAAAAGCCTAGTAGTTTGTATATTTAAGAACAAGCATTTAATGTTAAACATTTAATGTCATTTTCAGTTATTAATAAAATTATTATTTTTACTTAAATTTGGGTATTTCATATTCAAACATCATAAACCATTGGTTATTAATATGAACACTTGGACAAGTATATAAGACATACAAGTGGATCTAGTTCAAAGTTGATTACCTAAATTGTCTACAATATATGGACTAAGGCTAGGGTGCCTAAGTCCTGGTAACACTGTAGGTGCGGCCCGTTTTGCTTGATGGTATTAATTAGTAATGTTGGTAGCTAAAAACTTGTTTGAAAGTAGCTTTTAAGAGTATTTAGAATTAATATTTAAAATGAAAATTTTATTTTGAGTATTTGGAAGTAATGGTTAGTAATGTCAATTAAAAGCTTGTTTTGACGTAGTTTTTAAGAGTATTTTAAATTAGTATTTAGAATGATGATTTATTTTAATTGTTTAGAAGTAGTGAATGTAATCAAAAACTAGTTTAATTGTAATTTTTTAGGAGTATTTAGTAAATACTAATTTGAAATACACGTCAGAAATCTCATACCAAACATTTCCTTACACGTTAATGAATATAATTTACAATTTCAACGGTCCATATGTTTTTGGGTTTTACTATATTTCACTTTCTACTTTTGTGGGATGTTTTTTATCTCTCTGTAGTATTAACTTAACACTATAATTAAGAAGTTCAGTGTTGCTTAATTAACTCTTCTAAGCAAAAATCCAGGTAATCTAAAAGAGTTAACTTTATGCTAAACTTTGCCATGGAGTTTCTTAATCAAAAGGGGTTTGGAATATTTACTTGAGCAAGATCAATTAAATATACAATTGTTTTGAAGATTCACCTTCCTTTTCCAACAAACCAATAATTCAGTAACATTAATATTGATTTAATGACCAGGAAGATACGAGTTCGAGTTTTCGATTGCTAATGTTGTAACTTAAAAAAAGTTATAAAAAGTTCTTAGTATTTGTACATCGATACAGTATATTATAAGTGAATATGTGACCATACTCACTATAATTAGAAATTGTAGTTTTAGTTATAGTTCGTTTTGGATATGATTATTTTTATAATAATTGGCATTGATAGTTCGTTTGGAAGATAATTTTATAGAAAGATTGCATCATATATTTAAGTTAGACTACAATCAGGTAATTCTAATGTAGTACCAAATATAATGCAGATATAATTTAATTTGTCTTAAGTATTTACGTTGATTGATGATTTAATATGAATGAAGATCATATAAACTCATTTCATCTATTAAAGTTTTAAATTGATTT
>JBBMEG010000009.1:12585495-12609441 GCA_037832605.1 Cyclanthera cordifolia | reverse complement strand
CACAATAATGTTTTGATAATAAAAAATAATTAATTAAAGCTCGACCCTTCTAAATTTAAGGATAACATCTCGGTACATTATAGAAAGTGAAACACAACTTAAGAATGTCTATTAATTAATGTCATAGATCTTGAGTCTCGAACTTATGAAACATGTCTCAAATTTCGTCTTGTAATAAAGAAATATTGACTTTAGATCAATTAGTTTAACGTAAATATTTTACTCTAAAGTAGTTACAAACGCATTTATTATTACTTTTTTTATACAATAATATTCTAATGTATAATTATAAAATGATTATTTTGAGCGATTAAAAATAAATGATATATTGAATGGTTTAAATTTTGAGTTTTAATAATAATTTGGATATGATTATTCGTAGAGAGGTTATAGTTATAACTCTATGGATGATGATTTCTGGTTATAAACTAGTGATTATTTTGAGAGGTTATAAATGAATGATTACATACGTTAGAAATGAATAATTATTTTGTGTAGTTATAAATGTGTAATAAAAAATAAATGATTATTTTGAAAGATTGCAATAATCCGTTTACAATAATAGGTAACGACCAATATTCAAAAAATATATTAAAATTAAACTGCCTTTGTAGACTATAATCTGTTGACGTGGCTTCAAAATATTCGAACTCTACATTCATTTAATTACGCTAATAAATAATTTATAAATGAATTACTAATTTTTATACTATTAAATTAATTCTCTAAAAATATAAATAAGAATAAAGAATAAAATGGCGTGCAGACTTAAAATTAGTTCAGCTTAATTACATGAATGTAAATGATTAGCCATTTTTGTTTGGGAGATTATTTTATGTATAATTACAAAATTAAAAAAAATAATAAAATAAAAGAAATATAAATAATTAAATAAATAAATATATATATATTTATAGCAAATTTGTAAAATAAATGTATTGAAAATTGAGACACGTCAAAGGAAGGGATGGAAAAAATTATACATTCTAATAATTTCAATCGTAGTTTTTTTTTTTTTTAGTCGTAAATCAATGTTTTAAGAAGTCTTTAAATGGTAGACAAACACTACAGGGATTCGAAGCATTGTTTGAATAGATGTTAATGCATTACTAATATTAGCTGAGCTATGATCGTTTTACACAATTCCATAATAATTTTTAGCATTCATCTTGAATAATTTAGTGATCATGAATTTACGTATTTTAATTTTTCTTTTTCAAATATTGATGAATAAAAATAATAACAAAATGCAGGGGACATAATTATAACTAGTACACAAAATAACAAATATTGTAGCAAGTATATTAATTATGCCATTAAGAATTGAGATTAATTAACCTGATGTATCAATTAATAAAAAAAAAAAAGAAATTGGAGTTTTAATTATTACTAATTTTCTACAAGTATTTGACTGGTTTAAATATATTTCAATTAACTAAAATAAAAGGTAAAAATTCCAATTATTCACCCTATACATTTTTTATTATTGAAAATAGAAAGTATAGAATTGAAAATTTATTCTTAAATAGAAAATAAATGTAAGGTGAGTCGAGAATAAGGCTGATTAATATGTAGACAAAAAACAGATTATAAAATAGAGGCATGGACTGAGCCATTTTCAGTTTCCTTCCACAAATTTTTTTGCTGTCTCTTAATTATTTATTTGTGCCAATCATCAAGATTATGAGAATGTTTGGGAAGAGTAATAAGAATGATTATGAGAAAGAAAAATTATGGATAAAATGAAAAAAAGAATGACTATGAGTCTATGACCATTGTTGACGCTGTTCAAAATTTTTAAGTGTACTTTGTTCGAAGGGAAGATTCTTGATGACAGTAACGGAGAGGGCAAAAGTCTAGCATTGAAGTTCATGGATATACAAGGAGATACATTATCCATTAATACGAGACATTTTAGGTGAAATAAAAAGCACAGAAATAAGCGTCGATATCCAAAATAAACAATATAATACGTCTATAAGGGGCAACCTAGCGGTTGAGGCATACTTCCTTAGACGTCTCGAGTTCGAGATTGCTAGAAAGTGTTTAAAATAAAATACCCTTAAAGTATTCTAGGTATGGGTCTTGAGACATGATATAAGACTCTGATACGTAGTAAGACCCATTAAAGGCAACACAAACAGCCCGATAGTATAGTACCCCTGCTTGGGTTCGGGGGCTTCCGTTGGTCGTATCCCAAAAATATTAAACAATATATTAACAATATGAAGATTGGTCCAGTGTCAGTGTCCCTAATTATTCATTTATAATCATTAGTTTCTAATTATTCATTTATAACCTCTCAAAATAAAAATTTATTTCTAACCACATATAATTGAACTATTGCCTACAATCACTCTACAAAACTCTTCAACAAATCAAGCTATTAGTTGCAATTTATTACAAAAATCATCATCAAAGCCAACTATTTTTAAGACTTTAAATTTATAATTATTCAAAATATTTTTTTGACATAAAATAACCTTCCGGCGCGTTTGGCTAGGCCGAGAGAGAAGGGAAGAGAAGGAAAATGTTAGTAAGTATGTGTTGGAAGATAATTAATATAATATGTATAATTAATTAGAAAAGAGAATTAAAAAAAATGCAATAGATCACGCGTTAGGTTAGACTGAGTTAGTGTAACTCTACGGCTCACAAACACACGCCGTTAATTTATAGTTATTATGCTTTTATATTGTATACAAATAATAATAAGAGGGATTTAATAAAGATAATGGCCTTTTCGCCGTTGGGCGTTCGGTACAACGTCACCGTCACGCTCTTCTGAAAGGCAACCAATCCATGTCCGAACAAATCAAGCTCCCGATTAAAAAATTTCAACCAAACTAATTTTTAAAAATGTTTACAGATCGTCATCAACGAAGACTTTCCTCAGATTCATTCATAAACCTGCCTCCATTCTCCCTTCCCTCTTTCCAGATGCCAAATCTCTCTTTCATGGGCGTCGCCGCCGGAAATTCTTCATCGTCGTATGGACGGCGCCGCCGTAGATTCTCTTGATTCCTCGTCGGATGGAAATCAACAAGCTGATGAAGCTTCAACAACGACAGCCACGACGGCGGAATCGGCAGAGGATCAGTACTACTCTTTGTCAGGAGTTCCGCTGGCGGAGGCTCCGATTTTGCTACTAATTAAATTTCACGTTGCGCTGCGATCGGAACTGGCGGATTTGCGGCGAGTTACGTTGGCTGCGGCGGAGAGCGGCGGTTACGGTCGCGAATTCGTCGCCGGAGTTGTACGGAGAATCGAGTTTCTGAAGCTTGCTTATAAGTACCATTGCGCTGCCGAAGATGAGGTAATTAATTATTTAATTAATGATTTTAACAAATATTATCAAAATTAATTAATCTTTCTAAAATTGTATGTTAAAAAGTGCTTGCTATTGGGTTCGAACCCATTCGCACCTGTATGCAGAACCAGCTTGATACTATATATATTTTCTATAAAATATATTTATTTCATTTAATTTCATGATTTCTTTATTATTATTTTTTTTATTAAAAAAATTTGAACTATTGATCTGGTAGAAGCTAAGACATCACTAGTGTCGGCTATATTTTATCAATTTTTTTTAAAAATTCTTTATAAAAATACTCATTGTATCTATCATTTATTTTTCGCCAAATAAATGGATAAGTTGGACAGTTTTTTTTTAATAAAGAAATTGCATTTTTTAGACAAAAAAAAAATCTACCTATTAAAAAAAAAAGTTTTTATATAGATATTAAAAACCATATTTCATTGTTCTCACAAAAAAAAAAAAAAAAAAAAACCATATGTCATCTTCATCTTTACGATTTAATTTTAAAAATCATAAAAAATGAAAGCAGATCACGAGTAAGTAAGCAAGACTAAAATTTTTCGATTTTTTTTTTAAAGTACAGTTAATCAATTTTGTTTAGATTTTATAATTGAGAAGAAAATCTTGTATTTTTTTTTAAAAAATTTTTGGTTATATATGTGTTTCTTACATATTTTCATTAATAATGAGATTGTTCTTGCATATTTTTTAGAAAATTAATTTGACAAAAAAAAAAAAAAAAAAAGTGAAGACATCAAAGTTGAGTATTGGAGCATCTATTTATTTTATTTATTATTATTATTTTATCGAATGAGTTAGTGACGCTGTGATTTCATTGTTTAATGTTATTCTAGTTCAACATCAGCGTCACGAGCTCGATCCGTGAAATCGATATTAACTTTCAATTTATTAAGATTACAGAAAAAATATAACTCTTTCCAAATAAATAAATAAAATTTTGATACAACTACTCTCAAACATGTCCGAAAAGAAAGATAACAAAATTCATGACATCGTCGACCTTACCACATAGTTCAATTAGTTAGGTATACTTTTTCTTTTTCTAAAAAATGACCCAAGTTTTTTTTCTTTTTCTCTCAAAATTAACCACATTTGCTAACGAGAGACTTCGAACTTATGACTTCTTAATTACTACGTCTCCGTTACAATATTGATAAAATTTAAAAAGTTTGTACTTGGCATGCTTATTTTCGATTCATTTATGGTGTGTTTGGGAGAAGAACGAGAATGAGAATGATTATGAGAGGAATGGAAGTTAAAGAGAGAATAAGAAAGAGAATGATTATTTGTAATTCAAATATCGAGAATCATCTCATTTCCATTCTTTTGTTTTATTCTTGGTGACCCAAACCGAAAACCAACCTTGTAAATAATGTTAAAAAAAAAAAAAAAAAAAGTTTTGAATGTATATACATATATATTTCTTTTCCTTCTTTCTATGCCTTTTTAATGAAATAGTTTTATTTGCTAACAATCTCTTCATTTAACAATTTACTTTTCTAAAATGTTTTTAAAATCTTTATCAAATCCTAGAAACTACTTTATTTGAAGTAGTTCTTAATCTAATATATTATTTTAATTTGAACATTTAGCTAAGTTTTCAAAAATAATATGTTTGAAAAGAGAAAAAGTATCAAATAATATTAGTAACAACCAATGTTATGATTATTAAATGGCAGGTTGTGTTCCCAGCTCTTGATATACACACAAAAAATGTAGTCAACACATATTCTCTAGAGCATGAAAGTTTGGATGGCCTCTTCACTTCAATTTCTGAACACTGTGAAGAGATCAATGATGAAACCAAAGATATCTCCAAGACGTTTCAACAACTGGTTTTCTGTTTGGGCACCATTCAAACCACCATTTGCCAACATATGATCAAAGAAGAACAGCAGGTATTTCATCAATTTCCTACCTCCTCTCTTACCCGTCTATCGAATCGCCGAATTTTATCGTATACTCATCAGGATTCATGGCATTCGTTTTAAGTCTGTTAGAGACACCGACTCTTGACAAATCTCCATATTGGTATATATTGTCTACTATTTTTGGGTTACGATCGACCAATGGAAGCCTCACAACCCAAGCAGGGGTACTACATTGTTGTGCTGTATGTGTTGCCTTTAATGTGTCCTACTATAAGGGAGTCTGATATCACGTCTCAAGATCCATATCTTGAATATTTCAAGGATATTTATTTTAAGCACTTCCTAGCGGTTTCAAATGGCTCTTGCCTCAACCGCTGGATTGCTCCTTAAGGACATAATATTGTCTGTTTTGGATATCGATGTATGCTTATTTCTTTGGTTTTTATTTCACTAAAAAAATATTCTATTAATGGTTAATGTATCTCCGTTGTAAATATCCATGAACTTCAATGTGAGATTTTTTGACTCAATCTCAAGAATCCTCCCTTCGAATAAAGTATACTTGAATGCTTCAAGGTTTGCCTTCTTTGGTCGACATCTAGTGTTTCCACCCACGTTATAAAGTCAAGGGAATTGCTCTAACACTTGTTAGAGACAAGACTCTCGATAGATTTTTCATTTTGTTAGAGATGACTCTCGATAGATTTTCATATTGATATGATATTGTTTTACTTTGGACATAAACATGATTTAACTTTTGGTTTCATCCAATACCAATGGAGATTTTGTCTCTCACTAATACAGCTATGATCTTCCTCTTATTTAACTAACGTAGAGTTTCGGTTGCTCTCCCAACAAAGTCATTCATCTAAATACTATACGTTGAAATGTCTTGAACTATGTTGCCCTTTTTATCTTGCATTTTGTATTCTTCACGCTCTTTTAAATAAAATAACTTTTAGTGAAAATTGACATTGAACCGACCATGTCGATATGCTTGAAAGTGAAATCGAATCGATCGATTAAATCGGTCGGTTTATTCGGTTAAGTCAGTAGAGTCGGTAATGTCGGTTAATTCATTTTTTTTTTCTTTTTTATTAAAATACATATTCAACATGCAATTTTATGTTGAACATTTGATAACTAATTTTAATAAAATGAATATATCAAATAATTTTTAGAAACAATTATGTTAATTTTATAATAATTTAATGAGAAATCTAAGTAATTAAATAAAAAATATTAATATTATATAAATAAATTTTGTTTATTAACGACTGAACCCACATACCAAAACGACACCAACCAAAAAAATTTCGGTCAACTATTTTTTTAATCAACATCGATCGACATATACTTGAAAACCGCCCGTTCGCCCTAAATTTTCGATTTTTGGGAAACGCATCAACACCCCTAGTCTATGGATGTAGCTAATTAAAGTGAGCCAAGTAAATCTGTATATTCTTTGTCGTACGTTCTATAATTCTTGATTATTGTTTTACGATTTTTGCATTATACTATGGTTCACAGGTTTTTCCACTGCTGATGAAGCAGTTCTCTGCTAAAGAACAGGCTTCACTCGTGTGGCAATTCATCTGCAGTGTACCAATGATACTATTGGAAAAGTTTCTCCCATGGATGATGTCTTTTCTTCCATCAGAAGAACATCCAGAAGTTGTTAACTGCCTAAAAGACGTAGTGCCGAACGAGAAACTACTGCAAGAGGTAGCCCACGAATCGAGTTTTCGATGTTCCGAAGGCATCAGTAATAACAAAGCTAATATTTCTGTGTGAAGGTGATAGTGTCATGGCTTGGAAGCAATGAAAAACCATGTAGAGATGTTGAAGCAGAAGATATAAAGTGTGTTTTAAAGTTGCATTCATCCCCTCTTGATTGCCTCCACCTCTGGCATGGTGCCATTATGAAGAATCTACAGGAAGTTTTAAACTGCATTTTACAAGTGAAAAATTGCACTACCACAACTTTTTCAAGCATTGATTCATTAGTTGTGCAGATAAAGTTCTTAGCTGATGTGATTCTTTTCTATAGGTGACTAAAATTGTCCTTAAAACACTCGTCCTTAATTAGAATGAAACTAGTTTTTTTGTATATTTCTTATTAAGTTTTCTGATTCACAGAAAGGCTTCGGAGAAGTTCTTTCGTCCGGTGTTCGATCAACATTCCGACGTCTGCCTTATTGCCTTCGACCAATCGTTTCTTACTGATGGTCATATTGAAGGCTTACAACGGTTGCTGCACCATGGTTCCCAAGAAACTATACCTTTGAGTAATTTTTTGGAAAAGTTGTGTTGGGATCTGGAGTCGTTCATTGTACAAGTCAGCAAACAGTTCAGTTTTCAAGAAACAAAGGTATGAACTTTGCTTTTTTTTTTCTTCTAATGAATAGACATAACAACAATCATGAATTAAAGAAAACGCGAAACAAATAACACCACCATTTATGTGGATCACGAATGTGATGTTAGCTACGTTCACGAGTAGAAGAGACAATTATTTTATTTAGGAGATGTTTAGGCCACCATTAATAAAGGGGGAGAATGAGAAGGAGATGATTCCTAGTGTTTGGGCCACCGAGAATCATTTCTCCCATAATCACGTTTCTACAAAATCACCTTTTTATTTTCCTCCTAACTACTTTCTATTCTTTCCATAACAACTTTTTATTCTCCTCGTAACTATTTTTCGTTCATATCATATCCATTATTTTATTTTTCTCATTATCATTATCTTCACCCCAAACACAATTAATCATTCTCCCCATAATCATTCTCTCTCATTCTCCCCCTAATTCTCATTCCTCCCATAATCTTTCTCATTCTCTTTGCCCCCAAACACACTCTTGAGAGATAAAAATACAAATGTTTGGTCAAACGAGGCTAGGACTTTAAAAAAGTTCATATAGTTCACTCTCATAAAGATCTAATACTATGGCCAAATACATAGATCCTCGCTTGCTGATCGGGAAGTGAGTCTCGTGACCAAGTAATTATAAAGTAACATAGTTAATAGTTATCTCAACACTTAAGATAATCTTCAAGATTGGTCACTTTCTTATTTTGTTTTAGTGAGATGATGAGCATTGATCTTCCAAAATGAACAACTTGCAGACCTTTTGATTACTCTTTGACCCTTTATTGCTATTTGTCAGGTGCTTCCAGTGATTAGAAAGAGTTGCAGCCACAAAACACAGAAACAACTCCTGTATATGAGCATCCTTACTTTGCCACTTGGGCTCTTGAAGTGTATTATTACTTGGTTTTCAGCTCACTTATCAGAGGAAGAATTGAGATCGATTCTCAACACCGATTCAAAAGGAGGTTTTCGGGTCAATGATGCACTTGTCTCTCTCTTACAAGAGTGGTTTCGAATCGGATACTCGGGCAAAACTTCAACCGAACAGTTCGGATTAGATTTGCAGAAAATTTTCAAAACCAGAAGCTACTTTTTGCATGAACATGTGGAGCAAATTAAAGAAGTTGCCGGAACTTCATCCTTGAGCTCAAATGTTCAATCTTGTAAGGAATCAAACTCTGAGCAAATGGGAATACTTTCAACCAACAAGAACAAAAGCTTTGTGTCACATTCTTCGCCCGGTACATCATGTAATGCTTCTTTGTATGAAACATCTTATTCTAGTGGAATCAATCTGCATATACATTTTCCAGGAACAGTGAAGTTACCATGTCCCTATACTAAACATCTTTATGAGGAAAAACCACATTCTTCTTTTAATCAGCCAAAGCCTATAGACCTCATTTTCTTCTTTCACAAAGCTCTCAAGAAAGAATTGGATTATTTTGTTCTTGGTTCAGCTAAGCTGGTTGAAAACGTTGGGATCTTGGCAGAGTTTATACGGCGGTTTCGATTGGTTAAGTATCTGTATCAAATCCATACAGATGCCGAGGACCAGATCGCTTTTCCAGCTTTGGAGAAGAAGGGAAAGTTTCAAAATATTAGCTACTCATACTCCATTGATCATAAACTAGAAGTACACCAATTTAGTAACTTATCCACCATTCTTAATGAAATCTCTGAGTTGCACTCTTCAATTTTTTATGTCAAGGCTGATACGAAAACGCTTAGACACCGGGAGCTCTGTTTGGAACTTCATGATATGTGCAAATCTCTACATAAGTCGCTCTCTGACCATGTCGATCGTGAAGAGATCGAGCTTTGGCCGCTGTTTAGAGAGTTCTTTTCCATCGAAGAGCAAGAAAAGCTTATTGGAGCAATATTTGGTAGGACAAAAGCTGAAATATTGCAAGATATGCTACCTTGGCAAATGTCATATTTGACACCAACTGATCAACATGACATGATGTCTATGTTTCACAAGGTAACAAGACATACCATGTTCAATGAATGGTTAAAAGAGTGGTGGGAAGGTTATGAACATGAGAATGAGGCATCTGAGGTGACAACTATAACTCCCTCATTAACTTCTGATCCACTGGAAATCATCTCAAAATATCTATCTGAAGAAGCAACGGTCGTATGCGAAGAAAATACCTTTACCAAAACCAACTCGGTGCAAAACGAACATCAATGCCATGTTGCTAATATCGAAAAGACAGAGATGTTCAACTTGAGTTATGAAACAAAAGAGTTTGATGACAACCAACATAATGAAACATTTGAACAAGAATGCACAAAACTCATTTCTGAGGGCATTGGCGACAAGGATGCGACCGAGAGGGTGCAACATGAAGAAGGCAAGAAATTGGGCCAACACGACCGCGTTGTTACGATTAGTCAAGAAGATCTGGAGGTGGTAATAAGAAGGGTATCACGAGATTCGTCCTTAGACTTGAAAAGAAAATCCTATTTGATACAGAATTTGCTGATGAGGTTGGTAAGAAGTGTTCATTCAATTTCAATTAGTAGCAGGGGAGTACACTTTTTCCCCTATATATCAGCATTGCAAAACTAAATTCGCCATGTTCTCATATAGTCTCAAGTTTTATTCTATTTACATGATGAAATTTGACTCAAAGTACACTATTTTGGTATTTTCTCAGCCGTTGGATTGCAAAGCATCAAGGTTCCCAATTGGAGACAAATGCCACGACAGATAGCCAAGAATATTCAGGTCAGTATCCATCTTATAGGGATTCCTCGAAGAAAGAATTCGGTTGCAAACATTACAAAAGAAACTGCAAGCTTCTAGCTCCATGTTGCAACCAACTATATACATGCATACATTGTCACGACGAGGCGACTGATCACTCATTGGATAGGTAATAACGCAATCGGTATAATCTCGATTCGCTTCTTATATCTTTAACTGTATATAAACCATTACAGTCTATCATTTTGACATTCATCTACAGAAAATCCATCACAAAGATGATGTGCATGAACTGCTTGGTAGTTCAGCCCATTGGCAAGACATGTTCAATTGTCTCTTGTGGTAATTTGTCCATGGGAAAGTACGTCTGCAAGATTTGCAAACTATTCGACGATTCGAGGTAAGTTTGTCTAATGATGCTATTGATTTTGTTTGGTATCATGAAATAGGTAAAAAGGGTTGCTCGTCTTAGCAACTCATAACAGTTTAGGGAGTGTTTGAAGAAAGGAGAATGAAAATAAAGAATGATTATGGAGTATGTAAATACGGGAGAGAAGACGAGAGAAAATGATTAATGAAGAAAGTGATTGCTGTGTTTAGGGTGAAGAGAATGATTATGAGAAGAACAAAATAGTTTTATAGAGAAAATGAAAACTAGTTAGGAGGTAAATAAAAAGTGCTTATGGGGAGAATGACAAGTGATTATTAGGGAAATGAGATTAGGGGGAATGAATATTGATTACGTGGCATTTGAGGCAAGAAGAATGAGAATGATAATGAGGAATGGAAAGAGAGAATATGAGAAAGAACTAATTATTTTTGTTTAAGGCGAAGAGAATGATAATATATGTAACCTTACAGGTGTTTGGGTGCAAAGAATGATTATAAGGAAACCAAAATAGTGAGTATAGAGAGAATAAAACATAAATACAGAGGGGAATGAAAAGTGATTATGAGATAATGAATATTGATTATGGAAGTATGATTCTTGGTGGCTCTCGAGAAATTTTTCCCACATAATCATTTTCATTCTCCTTCGAACACCCGCTAAGTTAATATCCTTTCTCTTTCATAGCTATTTGATCATTAAAGCACTTAAACTTTTTTGAACAGAGATATCTATCACTGCCCATACTGTAACTTATGCCGAGTGGGGAAGGGATTGGGCATTGACTACTTTCATTGCATGAACTGCAATGCGTGCATGTCACGTGCACTTTCAGTTCATGAATGCAGAGAGAAGTGTCTTGAAGACAACTGCCCAATTTGCCATGAATACATTTTCACATCCACCCTTCCAGTCAAGTCCCTTCCATGCGGTCATTTGATGCACTCGACGTGCTTTCAGGTAGGGGTGATTTCGGTTCGATTTAATTTGTCACTTTTGTGCCAAACCGATAACCGAACCAATATCTTCGATTTTTTCAAAAATTGGACCAACCAATGTCCAATAATTGATAAAATCATTGGTTTGGTTCTGTTTTCGATTTTTATTTCAAACCAATTTATTCTAAAGACTTTCATTTTACTGACAAAAAAACAATATTTTCATAAGTATCATAATATTGATAATATTTTTACTTCATATTTCACATTTAAATTGGTTTTTCCATTAAGAACTGAAACCGAACCGATATATTCGGTTTTCTAAAATATCAAACCTATTGATACAATATGGTTCTAAAAAACCGAACCGATCCTTTAGATCAGTTTAGTTTGGTTCAATTTTATTGGTTTTCGATTTTTCCTTGCACCCCTACTTTCAAGTACCCTTTTTGTCTCGTAAGTTTTCTCGTTATCGAACCGCAAATGTCGTACGATGATACATGTATTGAACTTCCTAACATTCTACTGTACATAGGAATACACCTACACTCATTATACCTGCCCTATCTGTAGCAAGTCACTGGGAGATATGCAGGTTAGTAACAACTTTCAAAGCTATGGCTAAAAAAGAATTGTATTGTATTGTATTGTATTAATAGCTAGTTTCTGCCCTAAAACAAATGGGGTTGAGGTCTTTTTCCTTCTAGCAAATATTGTATTGTATTGGGCGCTATAGTTACTTTAAATACCCTTTGCCATGCAGGTTTACTTTGAGATGTTGGATGCACTGTTGGCTGAAGAGAAAATTCCAGATGAGTATTCTGGGAAAACTCAGGTTTGTCTTTAAATCTAATGTTTTGGTAGTTTTTTTTTTACTTAATTGACATGATGAGACTTAAAAATTAGCTCGAGAGTTTTATTTCTCTGTGAAATTCAAGTTTTAATACACGATGTTTGGGGCAAACAGAACTAAAATAATTATAGAAAAGCAATTTACTTCTTACATTTGGACCACCAAGAATCATTCTTTTCATAATCATCATTCATTCTTATTGATTGTTCAAACTTTTGAGGTTTTTTTTTTTTTTGAAGAAATAATAAAACAAAGTTAAACCGCGGCATTCTACTCAAAAGAGTAAGATTGTAGATCTTTTAAACAAGCTGGTAACACACTATTAAGAACTTCCTCAATCCAACAACGTTCTTGAAAGTCCTCGTTCATTCTTATTGATTGTTCATACTTTTGAGTTGATTGATCATTTAACATAATTCAACCACTTTCCTCCTAATTACATTCTCTCATTATCACATCTCATTTTTCCATGCTTAATGTTTTGTTCTTCATAACTACTTTCTATATCTCATACGCAAGTAATGGTTTCCTATAATAATTCCCGACATCCCAAGCATAGTTAATGGTTCTTCACTCTACATAGAAATAACCATTTTCCTCGTTAATTAATCTTGCTTCTTATATTCTTTTTTCTTCATATTCATTCTCATTCTCCTTGATCCATACCCTTTGAAAATGTGTACTAATAGATAAAGTGGAATTGCAGGGAGTATTGTGTAATGATTGTGAGAAGCGTGGAACTGCTCCATTCCATTGGTTGTACCATAAATGTTCATATTGTGGTTCATATAATACTAGGGTTTTGTAATTCCACTAGATTTTGAAAAATCGGTCAAATTTTTCGAAGCACACTTGTAGAAGGATGAGCTTGTTTGTAGTGAAATATTGAGGCATTGGTCTCTGGAAATGAAGTTTTTCATATTTATTGCAAATAACAGCATTAAACAAATATCAATAATATGAACAAAAACAAGTAGGCATTACAAGCTGGTTGTTAAGGCACAAATGAATCTTGAGTGTTTGATTTGTATATACATCTGAAATCAAGACATGGGTGAATTTGCAAAAACTAAGTGCACCTTTGATTGTTTTTTGAACTCCCGACTTCGACATATTTACGTCGGTTGAACTATTACTCTAAGAGCACGCCTAGTTAAGAAGTCATCCTATTGGACATAAAAAAAGCATTACAAACCTCCATTAATATCACTGAAAGTGCATTTACCTTCAATTTTGCTTAGTTCATTGTTAGAATTATTATACCTCCACTTTTGGCAAATGATTAGTTCTACTAATTTTCAACTACTTGAAGTAATTGGTAGCACTATATTATCTGAATACATAGAAAATATAAGATTTCTAATAAATCTAGGTAGTCACAAATGCAGAGTAAGGAAATTTTAAGACTGGTTCATATTGATCACCAGAACTTGGATGATTAAACAATTGCAATTTGCACTTTTAAGTGTACAACACCTAGAATTGCAGAGACCTCCCCCTAGTAAAATATCAAAAAAAAACCCACCCATTTAATATTTGTTCCTTACCTTCTCTAACAACTTTATTTAAAAAGATCGAAACCAAGAAGAAATTTCAGAGTAGGCAGAAACTTGGGTATGCTCTGTCTCACTTTTCGCTCTCCAATCATCTGGTTACCTCAATTTAGAAGACAATCTATCATACTTACAACATTCTCCTTGAGGACCAGATTTTCTCCAAAAATTTGTTGATTGTATCAGAAAACTCAGGGTTTGTGTTATGACCTGATCAAAATTTTCTTCTGAGACCAATATTTCACGGACGGTCTGAATTCCGTGGGTGTACAAGGCGAGTCTCTCCTATAAACAACTCCTTGCCAAGGAAGGAATTGTACGTAAACCATGTTTTACCTGTATGGCTAATGAGACAGTTCCAAAATGGAACTAATTTGCAGCTTCAAAGAAAAGAACCTGAGGTTGCAAGTGTCCTTTTTCGCACATGGTAAGAACATCAGCCCATCCACCAATTACCTTGACATGAACGCAGTTTATGTCACATGAGAGAAACTAAGACACAGCACATCACAAAAAGAAAAAGGAGGCAGGGGAAGTGAGAACTTACCTTGACGGTTCTGTCATCATACATTATCCAGCTTTTCGTGTCATGACGGTAGGCAAAACAGTGATAGTGTTGACCGTAATAGCAAACCTACAAAGTTGAGTGCAGATTAGAGACCTGAGTATTCAGTTAACTGTAGACTTCTATTTAGGCATATTCTTAATTAACACAAACATGTTTAAAGTTGACATACGGGACAAATATCTACGCCAAAAGCATCAATACTACCCTCTTAGTGTCAAAGGGAAATGGTCAAATCAGTGATAAACACAAGCATATTTATAGATGATTAAAACTAACATCCAAATCTAACCGTCATATATTAAAACCTCAACCGATCATCTGATTCAAGTATTAAGAGTTGATAGAGAAGAGAGGACCATGTTAATAACACACTTTTGGCTGTCTTAAAATGTTAGATAACTTTTTTGTGTATTTATGATATCTGTGTTCTGTCTGCAAAATATGCTTAGTGAAAAACACAATGTAGACTTGGAGCTTGGCTCTAAACCCAGGGGCAAAAAACACAATGTAGATTAACACGTTAAGAATAATATTACTAGCAAAAGAAAATAAGAAAGAATAATAATACAATTAAAATGCATCAAAATTGAACAGAATCCATGTCCCCTCTCAACAGTAAAGTAGCAAAGGGTCAAAGGAAAATTTGGTTTTACAAATCGCCATGAACATCCTCAAGTACAAAGAAATGGCTAGGAATACTAAAAGGCAGCGGTTGGCATGTTTTGAACATCAGTGAGTATTAAGTAGCCTCAAATTCCAGTCCTGAGGTGTTTCTGGGAATCAAAATTTCATACCAACAAAACAACCTCACAGCAAAACATTTTGACGTATAAAAATAAGCTCGTAGTACATTTACAAAGCAACAAAGAAGAGTACATACCACCGAGACCAAATTATAGGTATTCTTTGGATCTAGACCCCGATAAAGAACACTGATATCTATCACAGTACTTAGCGCAGCTAATGTCGCTGTGATGTCATCAACATTCTCACAAGTGTTCTGCCAGCCCAAGACTACAATACCAAAGTTATATACAAGTAAAACATCATGAATAATCGATCAAGGGTAATGATAATGAGAAGAAGGGAAGCAGGGTACATATAAGGATTCAAATGAGAATTATTTGAATCACCTGTTGTGAACACATGTGGTGGTGCAGAGAGAAAGTGGTGAATGTAATTGAGCTTTCCGCAACCACGAACATCTGGATCACAAGCTAGCTGATGATTCATTTCAACAATATTCAGAAGTTCATCAAAGGAGCTTTCTGGACACATAACCTGAATAGTGAAGAAAATTGAATTAAAGGTGTTCAACAAAAGAATACTGTTTCTAGAAGAATGATCTTCAACACAAGGAAGATTCAGTTACCCTCATTGTTCGAAGAGCACTAGCATTTATATTGTGAAAGAAGGAAGTGTACTTTAGATGTCTAGACTCTATGCCACAACTGTAGCAATTCATTCGTTCAAAAATGTCCATTCCAAAGTTAGAATGTACCAAACAAGTGTCACTTGCACAGTCCCAAGACCCCATGCAATTGCTTTCTACTGATTCTGTATCAGAAACGCTCGAACTAGGAGTAAATGATTGGTGTAGGCAATCAAATATGACTCCCAGAACTTCAGAGGCATCATTCATCTGACCCTAAACAATTGCCAAAAATTAGTTACAGATTTTCTCATGATCTCTATAAGAAATTAAGTAGAGTAGAATCAATCTCTTTCTTTGCTTCTTTTTGAAGTCATACTTTTTTACGTTGTAGGCATCAAAAACCAGGGGAATGCAAAACTACCTCTTGGAAGAAATGATTTTCAGGACAAAGATTGCTCAGAGCTATTCTCAAAGAAGTTGGGGCAACTGCTTCTCTTCTAGAGTCTACAGAAGTCATGCGCAAAGCAGCAAAGATTTCATACAATGCACAAACAACACAGGGATTCCCAACATGAACATGCTCGGTCATAGATCTTCTCAGGAACTCTTCTCGAAACCGTCTTAAATGCCATAATGACTGAGCTCAAGCAGAACAAGCAACATTTCAGATTACGTGTTCAAAAAGAGGAATATAGAACTGGCAAAGTAGAATATAAACACACCTGAATAATCACATTCAGAAAGCAATTATATTCACCAACATCATTCTTAAGTCCTGTACCAAATATATCTGCTCCCTGCACATTTTCTACAGTGTTTTCTTTTGATGGAAGACCATTAGTATCTACTTCACCATAACTGATCGATGGTATCCTGAACCTCACTATTGAGGGTGATTTCTGCTCTTCTTTTAATGCATCTGAGATGTCAAAATTACAGTTAGGAAGTAATACAGTTATGACACAGAAGAAAACAGAAACAAATACCCATAAATGCAGGAAACCTCAAGAGTTCTAATTAATGATTCAGGCTGAAGCAAACTAAAAAATACCTCATGATGGCTTACTTAAGATTTTAAAAAAAATTCATAAAGTGAGCATTTTGAGACAATCATATTATGAATGCATAGATGATAGAACTAGAGAAGGAAAACCAGCCAGAATTGGCATCGAGACAGAGGAATAAACACTTGCTAGGTTAAAAGTTGTTGACCATGGGTCATCTTTTCAAAAACAACGTTATCATGTGGAGACCACTTGGAACAGATGTAAGCTTGAAATAGTTCTCACATCTGTAATGATGGACTCTGTCAATTTTCCAGACTCGTAAGTGACCATGGCTCCATCTATCAAGCATAATAGAGAGACAATGGAGCTCTATTGAAAACAAGAACATAGAAGCAAATCTATGGGTAAAAATTGCAGGAAAAGGTATCCCGTAAAAAAAAAGTGATTTCTTTAACAGTTTTTCCTGCAAATACAAATTAAACAAAAATCATGACTATAAGCAAAAATGGAAAGACGTGAGAAGAACCTAACCAAGGCTCTGGCGCACAGCCTTCTTAAGATCAGCTTGAAATCTTTCCTCTTCATCCTCTACATGTCGTAGTCTCAAAGTCTTTGTACTATCATCTTCAATAAGTGAATTAACTAATTGAATCAGAATATAAGACAATATAAGTTAAGTCCAAACAAAATGAACTGAACAGTAATTTCACATAGGAGATTTTCGTAGGCATGCAAATTATCCAGTACAAATACCAAAATTTAAAAATACTTTTAATATCTACACTGAGTGAGCACAAGAATATAACTTGCACAAATATCGTCATGAAGAAAAAAGGGTAAAAAAACCTGAATATAGAATTCGTTTATTTTATCAATAGATGTTGTTGCAGAAAAGGAACTCGTTTCAATTAGAATCCTATACCTTTAGTTGCAACCTTGAGGGTAAAAAAAATAGAGAGAAAACAGAAGATTAGAACTTGTGGCATTAGCTCAATGAGAAATAAGTAGTTATGAAAATGGATTTTGATTATCAACGGTTTCTACTTGCACATCCAGCTCTATTCTCTATGAATCATTTGAGAAGGATAAAACCCAGAACAAGTCAATCCATTCACAAACCACAGTGGATAAAATAAATAGTGCATTTCAAAATAAAATACATGTACTCACTACTATTTACAAGGGGATTGTCATGATATCCAATTTGCCCATTCAATTGGTTGTCCAAGGCTACATTATCTTTATCAGATGGTGAAGGCTGATCTCTATCTACTGGTTTGATTGAAATCTTGTGTCGTCTGCCTTTCCTCCCCTTCCTCCTATCAGAAGACGGCAGACTATTCCCTAGAACTCCTACATCAGATACACCTGCTAAAATAAAAGAGAGTGATGAATCCAACATTAAAACTCACAACATCTTGCTGCCAAGTAACTTTCCACAACGCATACCAATAATCTGATCACCTGACAAAGCTTTTTGTGTAGCAGGACCCACCCTAGACAAGTCGGGAACCAAATCATTTTCTGCCAATTGATCCTAAAATAGCAATTTACAAGATCATCGCAAAAATTTTATCAACTTTGTAAGGTGGCTACATGTAGAACCATGGAGTTCCATGATTCATTTAAATAACCAATAAGAAGAAAAATGACAAGGTAAACAACATTTACCACAACAAAAGACTTAAAATGCTCATCAGCACCCTCATCATTGGGGACAAGTCCAGTGAGATTATTATGATTCATCTGGGCAGATTTCTTTTGTAGTTCAGCCAGATGCTTTTGTTTTGCCTCATTCTCTATTTGTCTCTGATACTCCAAAGTCTCTTCCAGCTTTCTTTCATCAGCTTCCAGCTCAATTTTGCGTCTAAACTCTTCATCATGTAGTTTTAAAGCATTAGCATCCTCAAAAACAGCAATGTCCACCTCTGCAGCATCACCGTCATATGAAACTTGAAAGGACCTGCAACAAGTAATTAACCGAACATCCACCAATAACAGAAAATTAGCTAGAAGACCACAGACCTTCCTGATATAATAACAAAATGTTGGTCACTTGGTTGATACAGTTAATTTTACCCCCAAACCATCTGCTTAAGTTTTTGGGTTGATTAGTTTTTGAGATTACAAAAACTGGGGGTGGGGGATTCGAACCCGTGACCTCATGGTCCTTGGGTATACACTAATGCCCACTGAGCTATTGCTCTTTTTGGCAATTTTTGGGTTGATTAGTAATTTAACATAATTCAAAATTTTATCAGAGCTAGAGATCCTAAGTTCGAATCCTTATCAAGTCAAGTCATTTTCTCTCCAATTAAAATTGAATTCCACTTGTAGGCGTTTCTCAAATTTCTAAACCCATAAATGAGTCGGACTGGAGGAATGTTGGTTGATACAATGAAGTTTGCTACAACTCATCAACTTAAGCTTTTGGGTTGATTGGTAATTTAACATAATTCAACCCAAAACAAATGGTTACAAGTGATTAAGAGGTCCAGAGAGTGGGGAAGTTAACAGTAACACTTACTCTCCATCCACAGCCTCACCATGAAGCACATCTTGCTCGGAACCACTGACCACCTGGAGAGTACAAATATTGAACTATCATTAGAGGCCGAGAACAACCAAGATGAAAAAACAACAAAATAATGAACCTAAACTTCTAGTAGTAAAATGACAGGCAACCTTAGAGTCCTTGGCTTTCCTAAACTCCTTGCTCCTTTTCTTCTCTTTCGGCTTTTCTTGTGCATGTCTTGAATTATCACTTCCTCCTTTGGTACCCTTTTTCGAATCTAGTGCCAGTTCTGCTAAAAATGCTTCTCTTGCAGCATCAGACTTCTTCGTGGCATCTTTTTCAGCCAAATCTTCTAAATGTGCCTGATATTTACAGGTTGATTTTGACTGTCATTTTAGTCTCAAAAGCATGAGTAACAATGAAAAAAAATAACCTATTTGATACAGACCCTCAGGTATGAGTTAACAAGAGGCAACAATATTGATTGATAATCATTTGCAGAAACAACTTCGAGCTTAAGTTCCAACTGTTGCATTCCAGAAACATTTTGCATGATGCGTGCATCAATTTTGCTAATCTGCATGATTAAAAATATTGAGAAAATAGCAATATCCCAAATTTTAAATCTAAAGCATTCATTAGAGATAAATAAACCTCAATAGATAACTGTTCTTTCTGTCTCTGAATTGCAACTTCTATACAAGTATCAACTTGATGCAAATAATCCTTAGCCCTCCAGTCTTCATCTTCACCTGATTCCAGATCACATAACTGAGGCACAGTGGCAAAAGTTTCCTCATATCCAAATTGATTAATATTCAGAGCTTTAGCTTCTTTCAAAACATTAGTTAGAACATCTAACTCAAACCTACTGCCAATAAACATCACGTCATGTTCGGCCTCAATAAGCTCCTCTCTTCGTTTCCTCAGAACTGACTCATAACTATTGGGAATAAATTCAATCAAAGCTTCCCTCTTCTTGCCTTCTTCAAGGCAGAGATCCTCTACGGACCGCAATGCTTCCTCATAGTTCAAATGCTCACATTTTCTCTCACAAAGGCTCTGCAGTTGGTAAAATTCCTTCTCAAGCATTTGAAAAATTTCCATTCGTTGCTGCATCTTTTCTTCCTTTGTTTGTACCCAAGATGCCAACTTTTCCCCACTAGAGAGACCTGCATATATCCAGGATATAAAAGGATCAACGCCAGAAAGAACCATATTTGTTGTAACGTCCTTAGCAGTTGCAGCAGGTATATGATCTGTGGCTGCAACTTGACCAATGGCAAGAGGGATGTCAGATGACAGCAAACACTCATTGAGGAGGAGAAGTGACGCATCTTCATTGAGAACAACTTTCTCTTTGACTTCGACAGCTTGTTTATCACTCTTCGAATCTTCAATTTGACCGGTACTTTTATCAGAGTATCTACCAATACCACAAAACTGAGATAATTCTTGCAAAAATTTGAGGATTTTCCTAAGCTGAGAAGCACCTAGAAAGCAAATACATAGTGGTGTTTGATCAAGACCCTGCTTTAGAAGATGAGATCCAGAAGCAACACCCTGTAACTCTTCCATTGTAAATTGTATGACCTTGTTTAGATGGCTTGCAGCAAGATATTTATGTCTAATAAGCAACTCAAATAGCACACGGATTTTCTCAAGAAGCTTTGTACGCTCAGGGTCATCAGATACCGGAAAGCTCTCAGATAAGGAATGTGCCACAGAAGCCTGGTTTTCATGATAGGTCTTGAATTCGTTGTTAGTACTTTTTTCATAAAGATCACATTCACTTAAACTATTCCCATAATCGTGCCTTTGCTTCTCTAGGGAAGAATCCCATGCATCCTTGAAACAGTCATCACGTTCTAAATGATGATGCGAGAAGATATCTTCAACCAACTTGGAATCTTTGCATTCCATTTGATCTGTGAGAATTTTAGCTGCAGCTGAAACATCCAATGCTTTCCAAGAGCAATTAAGAAGCATTTCAGTCCACTCATCGTCAACGTTCTGCGGCAAAATAGATTGCATTTTCGGCAAAAGGCTACCTAGGTGCTCTTGAATCACATGGTGTATATGGGATTCTGAATCCACAAATCTCATGTCACATCGGCAGCAAACCCAAAATTTCCATGTTTTATGGGCATCATAAAAAGACACAGCTTCTGAAATAACTTCATTCGCTGAAGCATCCTTAGAAGAACTAAAATGAGTCTTAAGGTCACTTATCTTGATCTTAAGCAAATTTTTCTTAGAATCTATACACATGGAATTCCAAAAAGAATGAACCCAATCCCTCCTTTCTGCTGAAGATCCCTGTTTCCGTAAATTGACATGTTTTCGCCGCTCACCAACTCTTGTACCAGACCCTGAAGATGAATCTAGGCTTCGATCAGCTTTACCTTCTTCATTTTGCATTTGAGGTGTCTCGGACTTCTGTTGCAAAAGCCGTGCAGCTGCAACACGAACTTCAATCTCTTTCCTTCGCTCCTCAGGTGTTTTGGTAGCCTTCTTAATTTCGTTTGCCCTTCTAGCCTGAACCAACCTCGCCTCCATTGGGTCCTCTGTCACTTTTCTAATCGGAATGAACTTAAACTTATCCTCCCCGTTACTCAAGTTCTTCATCCAAGATGATATTGAATATATATTCGACTTTTGAATTAACTGCCTCAACTCAGTCTGAACGTGTGCAATTCGCGCTTCTGCAGTAGGTATCTTCTGATTCTTTTCATCCTGCAAGCTTTCCTTAGCGGGATCGATTGGATTTTCAATGCCAAGGGCCCGCTCACACTCTTGTACCACCTCCTCATACTCCTTCGCATCATTTGCAACCTCGTACAGCAAATTTGCATAGAAATGAGAAAACTCAATCGAGTTAGGTGAGAGCTCAACAGCTTTACGAGCAGACTCAATTGCATTCTTCAAATGGCGCTGCTTTGTATTCAGGTCATCAATAATCGATGCTACCTTTACACAAATAGTACCCTGAACCCGATGAATTAGTGCAGAGTGAACAGCGCTGTCATTTCTTGAACTCAACTCCTTCATAAGCCGAAGTGCCTTAGTGTGATTCCCACGCCGAAGCGCAGTAAGAGCCCGGTCGCATTCAAGTTTAATTGAGGAATAAGACAAGCCATCAGATTCATCATAAAACACCGGTTCGATCCTAGTTTTATTCAAATTACTTACCTTACCAGATTCTGAAATCTGGTCGTCGGCAGCGTTCGCCAGACATTGAACATCAACGGCAACTCCTCGAGCCGCCGGAGATTGTTTAGAACGCGGATCAATGATTTTCTTCTTACGCCCCATCAGGAAACTCTATAGAAATCCAATCGACATGCATATAGGAAAGTCTATATACGCTTCTACAGTTAATTAACAAGAACGATTAAAGCAAACTTACTCGCAGATAGAGAGGGGATAGAGCCGTAAATGAACAGATTCCGATGGTGGAAATGGAAGGCGATTGCCGTCGCCGGAGAAGAAGACGGATCGTTCAAGAAATCAAAAAAGGGGCAAAAATGGATTAGGCGAGGAAGGAAGTAAACTGGTCTGTGTGTGTGTGACAGAAATACACCTACCTACCCTTGGAAGGGGAGATTGAGATTTGACAAGAAAAAAAGAGAGAGAGATTAAAAAAAAAAAAATTGAAAGAAAAATGTTTTGTTTGTATTCTTTGGTAAGGAATGGAATTAAGATTAAACCCTAAACTAATAGTTTGATTGGATCTCACTCTTTTAATGGTTATCAATACTATTTTGATGGGTTTCATAGATTTTATTGAATTTGTCAATAATATGTTCGGTATCAACAAGTATATCCTTTCTATTACAATAAGTTGAGTAATCACGTTCGATCAATTTTTGTAAAAAGAGCATATTTCAGCTGAAACCAGCGATACATTAACATCCATTCGATCAGTTGTTAAACTTAAAGAACTATTGAGGAAGATAACTTATAATTGGAAAGCTAAATGATTTTTTTTTTTAATCAATAAATCATATTTCATTAAAGATAAATCATACTTAAAACATTTTGAATTATGTGTAATGATAAAACTTCTATCACCTAATGTTTCATCTCCATACAGTCATATGAGAGAAATTTATTTACAAAACTTGTTTTTAATCATGGGTTGTTAACCCATTGTTCAATCAATACTTTTCTAAATCTAGTCTAAGGTGAAATTTTCTTGATAATTGAATGTAGTAAAATTAAAAAGTTAACTCATCAAAATAATAATCTTTGTAAAAAGTTAACAGCTAAAATTATATTTTTGTTAAGTCTTAATGTATACTCTAACCAAGATAAATTCACTAAAGTAGTTGAATATGTCTCTATAAACTAGAAGAATCATAAATCATCTCCTATGCTACCATGCTAAATATATTTAATGTCTAAGCAAAAAGACAAAATTACACACAAAAAATAGATCACTT
>JBBMEG010000009.1:12556941-12585296 GCA_037832605.1 Cyclanthera cordifolia | reverse complement strand
GCTCATTTATTACTAGCACACAGCAAAATTTCCACTCTAGAAAAGATGTGTCACAACATTTAACATAATTGTTGTGCTTTCAACTTGATTGTGGAGAATTATACACATAAACACAACTAAATACATACAAAATGGCCCTATTCCATACACAAAACTTATTACAATCCTTACAAAATTGAATTAGGGCTAATAAAGAGATGAAATTGAATTAGAGCTACAATAGATGCATCCTCTCCACATAAGATTGGTGTAGCCATTGACTAAGTGGCTCTCCACACCCCACAAAACAACCAGAATTACCATTTTCAGTGAAGAAAGGGAAGCTGCAAATGTTCAACAAGTCCTGAACAGTCTGCCTCACTAGAGAAGATCCAGTGACCCTACTTCGTCGACCCCATCCAGTCACGATATCAATTCGGTTGGGACTGATGCCCGAAAGAAGCATTTGCTGGCGAAACCAAGCAAGTGTCCTAGACAAAGCTGTCACAGCAGTACCGTCGGACATGACGTGCAAGTTAATCAGCCAATAATAAGAGCTTTTCTCCTTCACTGCATCTGGATAGATATTCTTCTGCATAGCAGCCTCCCAGACACAGCCTGCCTCCTCCTTAAGTCCTGATTTATGAAGAAAATCTACAACTGCATCCACTAGTCCACGCTTGCTCTCTCTATCTTCACTATGCATGAGGTCCAGAAATTTGCTCATGTGATCTCGCACATTTTCACCATTGGGTCCAGCTGATGGCAATGACTCCAAGAATGCGTGTGCTGGGTGACCAGTGACTTGCATCAGCTCATGACAAAACCCCAAGTCGTTTGTTTGTGCATCAGTGCAGCAACTAAGAAGCAAGGTATAAGTTTGTAGAGAAGGTCTTAGACCAAAAGTTAACATGGAATTTAACAACTGATAGGCATCTGATAGTTGGTGTACCCTAAGAAACGCACTAAGCAAGGAATTGCAGGTAGGTACATTCGGCTTTAAACCCACATTAAGCATATCTCGATACCATGCCCAAGCCTTTTGAACATTACCAGACTTTCCCCACAAGTCCACTAATAGACCATAAACAGGTTCATCAGGTACCCAATTCTTTTGCATTTCAATAAATATGCCTTCTGCCTCCTCAAGGAAACCACAATGGCCTAATACTTCCATGACTATGCAATAAGTTACCTTATCCGGTTCGAAGCCTGATTGTTGCATATCACGGTATAACTTCAATGCAATCTCATAGTTCCTGGCTTTTGCTTGTAGAGCA
This sequence comes from Cyclanthera cordifolia, assembly GCA_037832605.1. Taxonomy (NCBI): domain Eukaryota; kingdom Viridiplantae; phylum Streptophyta; class Magnoliopsida; order Cucurbitales; family Cucurbitaceae; genus Cyclanthera; species Cyclanthera cordifolia. Next base: position 12,584,037 of record JBBMEG010000009.1, on the reverse strand, counting down.
ATCATGATATTGTAGGTGACCAAATTTGGAACACACCCCTGCTCAACCATCCTACAGAATAGCCTATGAGCAGCATTTAGATGACCAGCTTTCCCCAAGCAATTGATCATAACACTGTAAGTAAATGTGTCCGGAGTGAGGCCAGCCTCTTGCATTTTCTCATACATTCCCATGGCAACATCAAGAAAGCCAGATTTAGCATGAATGTCAATGAGTGTGCAATAGGTGACTCGATCAGGTTCACATCCTGCTTCCTGCATTTGTTTGAATACATCAACAGCTTCTTGCAAGTAGTTTGCACGACCATAACTATGAATAATACGATTATATGTTACGACATTCGGCTGGCACCCATCCTTCATCATCTGATCAAGCAATTTATTTATAGCACCAAACTGTTTGGCACGGCCAAGGAGGCCAATCATTGTGGTATAAGTATGACCATCATGCTTAAACCTAGGCAGACGCTTTAACCAATTAAAAAAACCAAGAGCAACAGAGTGGTCATCAACCCGCTTCAGAATTTGGTTAGCCTGGTAAGCATCTATTGAATAGTTCAATTTCACAAGAGCCTCTTCTGCAGCCGTACCCCATTTAAATTGTTTCAATATGCAAGAAACACCTTCAACAACATGTGTGGCATTGGAAAACTTCATAGTGATTGAGGCCATTCCAATAGAACTTTTAAACTCAGTCGACATTTTACGCAAATTCTTATAAGAAGTTGTGAACTCTGAACCTGTGGTCTGTGCATTGGAATGGAAATGTGATGCAAAACTGTTTGAAAGAACCCTTGACCTTTGGGGTAAAATCCTTTTATCACATTTGTCTGAGGAGATGTTACGAACAATCACCGACTTATGCTGCCTAGCCTCTGGACCTTTAACATCATGGGATTGCTCGGACTTGAATTTTGAGCCATGATGGTTATTATTACTACTACTTCGAGGCTTAAAATCTACAGGATTTTCAACAGATGGTCTAGAATGAACACTAGAAATATTTTCTCTTCTTAGATGCTTTATTTTTGATGGTTTGACAGATGAAATGGTCCGAGAAGGATCAACCATGCAATTCTTAAATGAGCCACCATGGTCAAATAAGGAGACTTTGAAATTTGCAATATCAGAGAATAAGTTCACAGCCATAATACCTGCCTTAACAAACTTATCAGAAATCTTTGGTGAAATGCACTCGTCATCCATTACAGTGTTAAGCCCACATGCATATCTCACACATTCAGTTTCCCTCTGAGGATTGGTGCTAGTGCTTGTAACTTGTCGTATAGAAACAGGGAAATCAACATTGATAGTTTTGTGAGATGCTATAACTTTTGTTGTATCTTCTGCACTTAAACTATTGGTCCGAGCTACCAAGGTGGACGACTTTTGTGAGGACGAGATTTCACTTCTAGCATTTTGCCTCTTAGTCTTGGAAACACAAGTTTCATCTTCAGGGCATGTGCATGAAGATCCATCAGTATTACATCGTTGTCCACTAATAAATAACGACCTCGCACTGTTTGAAAGGCTGCCAATATGCTTGGATCGCAACATAATCTGCAATTGAGAAAACTACTTACATAAGGTTACAAAATTAGACAGAACACAATATGAAAACCTTCCAAGGTAAAGCTTCCTCTTTTGCTATATTTTTTTTTATAATATTGTTTACACCATTATATCTTGGTTAAAGCGTTCTTCTCTATTCTGTGATAATAATTTCTTTACCCTCCTTGCTAATTAGAGTGGTCTTTGGTAATTTCCCTCACGGCTTCTAATTTCACCCATTGATGACATTGTTTCTTGTAAAGAAGGTTAGAAAATTAGCCAATCCAATTGCTACTATAAAAACAATGCAACTTCAAATTCGCAAGCTAAAGGTTATTTTGAGTTCAACAACAATTGGGTATGTACAAACAACAGACTACTCCTAACCTTCCACCAGATTTTCTCTACCATGATATCACCAAGTTTCAATTCGTTAGAGATGCGTGAGATTGACAGCACAAACAAAAAAACACAAATATATCCTCAACCACCAAAGGTGTTTCACAAACACAGTCACAAAACTAAGTAAACTTGAAAGCCAAAATAAGCTCTCAGAAAACCACAATTCCATAGTCAAAATTCAAATCAACAAATGTAAAATACAACTCGTTTGAGACTTATGTTCTTATGTGCCCAAGATATACGAGAGCGAAGCTCCAATTGTTGATCATCATTAATTGAAAACAAATATGAACAAACCGGTCAAAATTTCTTCTATGAATCAAAACAATAACCCAAACATTACCAACCATACATAACGAAAGAAAAAAAACCTATACAGTCAATTCCAAGAACACAACCAAACACGACAGAACAGAGAACTAATCAGCCATGAATGAACCAAAACTCAGAAAGCAAATTAAGCTCATTCTCGCAAAGAAGAACATAATGAAAACAGAGAGAAAGAGAAACGCACCTAAACTTGAATGGGCAACAACTATGGAACGGAGCCGATTAACGAAGCGAAATGGAGGCGGCTGAACCTTCACCTCACCACGTCAAGCTTTTTTTTCTACTAAGTTGGACGAAGAATGGGGGGGGCGTTTGGCCCGTGAGGTAAGCCCTGATGTGGTTCACGCCTGTTCATACAATTTAATCATGTGGACACGTGTCAGTGAATTCATGATTCTCTTGTGACCGACGGCGCACTTAATTAAAACCCCGTTCGTAATTTACACACAATGATTTTTCGGTCGCCAAGGATTCTATATGGTATCTGCTTCCCCCACGTAATTACTGTGGAGGTTATTTTGCAAACGTGAGCCGCAAGTCAGTTCATAAATAAGAAAGTGTAATCAATTTTAAAAACATAAATTATAAATTTAGCATCTTTAATTTTAAGAAAATTAAAATTCAGTAATTATTATTTTAAAATATAAATTTTAATTTTGATAAAACCTAAACAATAATTCATGTGATACGTAAATTGCTGACAAATAAAATATGTAAATCTAATGTATGAATTATGTTTTTTTTTTCAATTAATTATTTATCTCACATTTTTATCATTAAACACAAAAATGACTAACTTTTATGTATTTTATTCACCATCAATTACGAACGACGGATTATTTTAAAATTTTATTAAATTTTATGGATTAAATTTTAATTTTTTGAATCATAACAATTAAATTGTAGATTTTTTCAAGACTATAATCTAGATCGAAAATATTAGAACTAAATTTTAGTTTTAATTAAAATTAAATTTATAATTTACCATTTTTTATAATTTAGTTCTCAATGAAAATATTAAAAGCAAAATACAAACACAAAACTAACGGAAATCTAAATTTCATTACGTTTACATTAAACCAGAAAAATAAATAAATAAACAAAAAAAAAATCAAAATATTTTATTTTATTTCATAAGGTCCGTGTCTTGACTCTTAATTTGTACTAAAATTAAAAAATAAGTAATGTTTTGGTCGTAGTTAGAAAATTTATTATAGATGGCAAAATAAAGATTCATATTTTTATTTATAATATGATAAAATATTATACGACGGAAGTTTAAGTAATGGCTTCCTTTGTGCGACAATCCAAATCGGTACTGAGCGTGGGATAGAAGAAACTTTAGCAATTTGAGATGATATTCAATGGGCAATCGAGTTGGCCTTTCGAAACCTCATAGTCGAGTCGTATGCGGCCGTAGTAATCAACAGTTTCGATCGTGATAATGAAGACCGCTCTGAGTTAGCTGTGGTGGTGATGGAGATTCATCGTATTGCAAACCAGCTAGATTCATGCATGTTCTGTTGGTGCAATCGTCTAGGAAACACGCTTGCTCATGGATTAGCAAAAGAGGCTATAATTGTTGATGCAGATAGTTCATATTGGATTGAAGAAATTCCATCGTATATGTTTTCAATCTATCAAAATGATATAAACTTTAGTTTGTCTGAGCCTTCTGTGTCGGCTTAGTGACAATATTTTAATTATGTTTATAAAAAATAAAAAATAAAAAAATCAAATCCCACTTAATGTCAGCATATCTTTAAATTAAATTAAACTAATTTGGCATTATTTTTTGTAATTTATTTTTATTTTTCCATTTTAATGAATATGACGTGGATTGGATTAAATAATAATTGGGCTTGGGCTAGATAATAGAAAATTGGTATTAAAATATAATTATTGGGTGGAACGTACAGTGGGCCATGGGGTGGATTACATTGTGGACTGAAGATATTAGATCCAGAATAATTGGAAATTATATTGAATTTCTATTTTTTTTTTAATTTTATTAAGAGAATATCATACTTTGTATTGGACTTTAATTACATTATGTCAATAAAAATAAAATAAAATATTTCGATTTTTTTTTAAATAGTAGGAAAAAACGAACCTTTTTTATTTTTTTAATATATTTCCCCTAAGTTGATATCAACCACAAAAATTGAGTAATTAAAAAATAGATTTGCATTACTCCCATAAATCGAATATCCAACATACTGTCGGAAGTCTCTAAAATTTGAACCTCATAATCATCGTATAATATACGTGTATCAGATTTGCATTCAATTGTGTTTGGGGCCGTTTCAAAAAAATAATAATTAAAAAAGTTGTGTTTGGAACAAGATGAATGTGTATTCGAATTAAAAGACAATATGTACTGATATTGTTAAAAGATTTGCAATATAAACTTACAAACACAAGCTTATACTCTAACCGAAGATAGATATGTACAATTGATGTATAAAAGATTTGTGAATGTGGTATATATGGTCTGTTGCATTTTAACTGCAATTACAACACTATGTATAAATGTGACATTACAATTTTGCATTTTTTCAAATTCATACGAATTTAAAGGTACTCACACAACTTATGAAATAATTAAATTATTGCATACACGTGATGTATTAGGTGTGTACTTCATAATCTTTTTTTTTTTAAATTTTTTTCACGATCACAATTTTTCATAAGTAATATGGGTTACGAGTATGTATGATTATTACCATATTAATGTCAATTCAATTTTAAAATGTTTTAAAAATGAAAAATTTAGCATTTTTTTAATTGTTGATATTCATTTAAAAATTGAATCAGCTTGGTTAAAAGGTCATCACTTTTTCCACTTTTAATATTAAACAATTACATTTAATCATTGATTTAAAAGTTCAAAACAATTAGTGATGGTTGAGAATGAGCGATATAAAATAATAGGTATAGAGTTTAGGGTTTAGGGAATATCATGTCACAATCGAATTATATTAAATCAATCACTAATTTATATATGTATATATATTTATTTATTTATTTATTTTATTTTTAGTTGAATATTTTTCCATTTATGGATTTAATTTGAAACATAAGTACTGAAGATAACTTTCCATTATGGCCTTAAATTAATCCCCCTCCAAAAGTAACATAAACTAATGTTGTAAATTCTAAAAAAGTTAGGTTATTCGAAGAGAAAGACAAATCATCATTCAATATGAAATTTGAATCTCAAGACTTTATTTTTGAATTTCGTCTGACGAATGACGACAAACGGCTACTGCATTTTTGCACGATTTCCCATACCCATTCAAAAACCTGTCCTTCTCCATCTCTAATTAAAACCCCATCAACCATTTTTCAAAAGGGATTCCTCGCCTGTGATGAATGAGCTCCGGCGACTGACTGCATCAACAGATTTTTAAGCTGTGTCGATTCGATTTTCGAAATGGGTATTTTCATTTGGGTGTTTGCTGTGATTTTAGCGGCAACCCTTTTCAGCAACTGCTCATTTTCTCTCACTGAAGATGGTAAACCTTACGTTAATGGCGTTTCTGTTGTGTTTTTCTTTAGTGTTTATGTATTTTTCTCTTTAGGGTTTGGTTGCATATTGTCTTATAGGTTTGACATTGTTGGAAATCAAAAGTTCTTTGAATGATACTAAGAATGTTCTTAGTAATTGGATCCCTTCAGATGAATCTCCCTGCAAATGGACTGGTATCTCTTGCCATCCACAGGACTCTCGAGTCAGCTCAATGTAAGTCACTTCTTCATTGCTCACACCTTTTTATTGTAACTCAGAATCGAAGCTTCATCCCACTACATTACTGAGGCACTCCTGCGGGTTTCAAGGCTCGATTCGGAGAGATAACAAGAGATCTTAAGGTTTACTCCTGATTTTCGAATCTAGGAACTGTCATGGAAAGGTCTATAGACAAGAGAGTTTCAAATAACTTTAAATGGGTCGATCCATGATGACCACTTACTTTAAAATTGTTTTTCTATGAATGTTTTTGACATCAAAATGTCGGAGGATCAGATGTTATGTAATGTGCCAATAGTTGTAAGCTCTCATAGATCCAAAGGATATCTTGGAGACCTCAAGCCAATAATGCTCATGAGGCTGACCCCTTGTATATGTTAGTTGATGCAATTAATTGATCTCAACCCATCAGTTTAAACGTTTGGGTTGATTGGTTGTTTATCTTAACACAACATGGTATTAGAGTAGGCATTAACTTAAACTTTTTAGGTTGATTGATAGTTTATCATAATTTATCATGGTATCAGAGTAACCACCCGTTTAAACTTTTTGGTTGATCGGTTGTTTAATATAACTCAAGAGAACCATTGTTCGCACTCACTTAACTTCACTCGCGTAACATGTCTTTCCAACATTCATTTTGAAATATTCGACCATGTTTGTTTGTGGGTTTTCCAGTAATCTACCATTCATGCAACTAGGTGGGATTATATCTCCAAGCGTTGGTAAACTTAGCAGACTGCAGAGACTGTAAGACTCACTATACAAACATTACTTCTCTAGTCTGTTACATTAACAATGGAGTAATAGATTTTACTTAATTCTGTTTTCTCTCTTGTGAAATCAGGGCTCTCCACCAGAACGGATTACATGGATATATCCCAAATGAACTTGCCAATTGTTCCGAACTTCGAGCCATGTGAGTTAGTTTTGTCATTTTTCTGCCCTTCGCCATTTATGTTTATGTGTTTGCAAGTGTTTTTTATGTTTATGATATCATACATGATTTTGGTTCAGATACTTGAGGGCTAATTATCTTCAAGGTGGCATACCATCAAATATTGGAAACCTTTCTTACCTTACAATACTGTGAGATTCATCACTTTTTCTCCCTACATTCTTGGATGATTATGTGGTTTAGTGTTGTCTTAGCTAATGTCTTTTTATGATGTCAGTTAAAAGAGCAGCTCATGTAAGAAACTTGCAATTGCAAATATATTGGAATACTATTATTTTGATTGTATTTTAGGTTTTTGTATTTTCAGTTGTTTTATCACTCAATTTTTGTCACTGTTATCTAATTGCAGTGATTTATCCAGCAATTCCCTTAAGGGAAGTATACCATCGTCAATTGGTCGCCTTACACTCTTGCGCAATCTGTAAGTTTTAATCATTATAGCTACATTTTTGTTAATTTGCCATGCCCGTAGTTTTCATTACTGAAAATATTATGCCCTTCTTGTGTTTCTTACAAGTTAATACTCATTTTAGGAACTTGTCTACCAATTTTTTCTTTGGAGAAATACCAGATATTGGAGTTCTTAGCACCTTTGGGAACGACTCGTAAGTGATTTTAAACTACCAAGACCCTGTCTTTTTATGTATGCTCAAATCCTTTAGGTGTTTGGATGAATAATTGTGGAGTGATTAAGAATGAAGGTTTATTTTGAGTGGTTTTAAAGAAGAAATTATAGTAATAGCCCGTTTGTATGGGGTGTTTAAACAGTGATTATAAAAGTTCGTTTTTAAATAGCTCTATAAAACACCCAAACAAACAGCCCTTTGTTGATACCAAATACTCTGAAGAACTAGCTTCACATTATACTGTTATGTTCTTGGGTAAGATTTAGAACAAGTAATAATGGTTTAGAAGCATGCAATTAATGGATGAATGGCCATATAGCCTGAAATTCAAAAGAGAGCTTGAGAGTTGGGAGGAAAGAATATAATTGAACCGGTTGTCCCAATGCAAGTGGATGGTTTCATGGTAATGCCAAAATCAAAAGAAATATGGCATTTTGTTGTTTATCTCGGCTTCGAAGTTCTTATCTTCTTTTCCTCCCCCTTTTAGCTTATTCATTTGACTTGGATATTCAGATCATTTTTATATCTCAAGACGATATTATCCCTTGATGAGCCAGGTTCATTGGTAACCCAGATCTTTGTGGCCGGCAAGTGAACAAGCCATGTCGGACCTCACTCGGGTTTCCTGTTGTTTTACCACATGCAGAAAGTGATGAAGCTGCAGGTAATTTCTCTTAACATATTTAAGAAGTTGTTGTTCACCGCTTTATTATATTGCATCTGGCTAAATTGCAAGAGAACCATGGATACTGATTCAGTCTTTTAAGTTACAGTTCCTGCTAAACGAGCCTCTCATTACGTCAAAGGACTGTTGATTGGTGCAATATCAGCAGCGGGGTTTGTGTTGGTCTTACTTCTTGTTTTCGTTTGGACTCGTTTCCTATCGAAGAAAGAAAGAACAGCAAAGAGTTATATGGAAGTTAGGAAGCAAAGTAATAGCAAATCAAGTGAGCTATTCAATTCATTTCTGTTTCTTTTTCCTTAATCTAATTTGTGACTTTCTTTCATAACTCATGTTGCAATTGACAACCCTCACAACTCAATGTAGGTGCGAAGCTCATTACATTCCATGGTGATCTACCATACGCAACAAGTGAGATCATAGAAAAGCTGGAGGTCCTAAAAGAAACAAATGTTATTGGATCAGGCGGGTTTGGTACGGTGTATCGGATGGTCATGAATGATCGTGGAGTATTTGCTGTAAAGAAAATTGACAGGACTCAAGATGGTTCGGACCAAGTTGTCGAAAGAGAATTGGAGATATTGGGAAGCATCAAACACATCAATTTGGTAAAATTGCGTGGTTATTGCAGGCTTCCTTCCTCAAAGCTTCTCATATATGACTATCTAGCTGCGGGTAGCTTGGATGATTTCTTACACGGTATTGTTTTCTTGTTCACTTTGTTTTGAGTTCATATGCAACTCTAGGAATGTGAAAACTTGATCTCTTCAACTCTTTATAATTTTCTGTTCTTGTTATTTTCAGAATATGGACGAGAAAAGTCTTTGGATTGGAGTGCTCGGTTAAACATCGCCCTAGGCTCTGCTCGAGGACTAGCGTACTTGCACCATGATTGCAGTCCAAAGATTGTGCACTGTAACATCAAATCCAGCAACATTCTTCTCGACGAGAACTTAGAGCCACATGTATCCGACTTTGGTCTCGCAAAGCTTTCGGTCGACGGGGATTCCCATGTCACAACTGTTGTTGCTGGCACATTTGGTTATTTGGCTCCAGGTGCAATTCCCTTTAGTTCGTTTTGGTTTTTAGCTACAATAATGATCCAACTTCGATTGAGACTATTAAGCTAATCTTCTTTGAACTTGCTATCTTGAGCAGAATACTTGCAAAGTGGGATAGGAACTGAGAAATCTGATGTTTATAGCTTTGGAGTGCTCTTGCTGGAGCTTGTAACAGGGAAAAGACCAAGTGATCCATTTTTCTCAAAGAGGGGCTCAAATATTGTTGGTTGGGTAAGCTAATTTCTCCTCAATTCAAGTTCTTAGCACTTTTTTCAATCTCTATAACATTGCACTGAATCGAGTATGATGGCGACTAATAGTTGAACACGCTCCGGGGAGAGGACCAATTGGATAACATAGTGGATAATAGGTGCAGTAATGCAGATGTCGAAACTGTAGAAGCGATTCTCGAAATAGCGGCAAGGTGCACTGATGGAAACCCGGCTACGCGGCCTCCAATGCACCAAGTACTGCAGCTGCTTGAGCAAGAGGTAATGTCGCCGTACCCAAGCGATTACTCCGAGTCTCACTCAGATTATTCGTAAATGGAAGCATCTCAAAAGTCTTTGTTCACACTTTGTGCAACATGTTAAAAGAAGAAACGGTTGTATGATGTATTCTATTGTTGAATCTGAACAGAGTTTTGGTTGAATGGTTTTCAACTCACATTCTTGTTGGGAGGGCTTTGAGTTTATGTAAGTTTCATTAATGACACTTCATTGTGACTTTGAAGTTTCCTTGTAGTTTGAAGTCGAAAATCAAATCTCTCCTTATTCTTATAAGGAATTTGTTTCTACGCAAGCACTTATCATATTTCATCGATTTAAACGTTTTTTATAGAGTTATCGCTCCTTACGTTTTTATCTTTGGAGAAACAATATATTCACGAAGAAAATAAAATAAATACGAGACAGAGGCATAACCATTACGAAAAGACAAAACACAAACTCGTTAAAATGTAACCTCTTGATTTGTCCACTATTTGCTATAAATCTCAATCTCAAACTTAATTAGTTTGATTAAATATCTCAATTTTAAACATTATGGTAGAGCAAATTTTTTTTGATGAATTAAATATCAAGAGAGATTAAGAAACGACATAATCAAGCGACATAATTAAGGTTGCTCAAACTATAAGGCAAGAGAATGATTGTCGCTACTAAAGCAACAACTTGACAATTAATTGACGATAATGTCATAGTGGTTGCAATATATAAATTTTGAGAATAGACTAAACTTTTTGTTTTTCATTAACTTTGCATGTAACATTTATCAAATTCCAAAAGATATCTTAACAAGTTATATGTAACAAAATATCTTAATAAATTACAGAGAATATCTAATACGATTCAAATGCTAAGATGTGGTTGAAGTTGAGGGTTGTCCTATTCAAACAGTAGTGTTGATAGCGAATCATGTGGTTGAGAGTATCATATTCAATTGAAATGAGCAATTCGAGAATATATTTTTTAAGTCACGACTACAAAAAAAAAAAAAAAAAGCTATGCCATACATTGTGTCAACACTAGTTTCATATCTCTTAATTTATGGGCTTTCAAACGTGCTTTCTAATTCAAATGGGCCTTATTCTATTAATGATAAAACTCTCCTACCAATGACCAATTGTATCAATAGATGTAATTTTTGCTATAGTGCGAAAGAGTTTAGCACATGCTTAGATAAACCTGATGTTAACAAATAGAGATTTGATCTCGAGTTGTTTAACTTTTAATTAATAGGTCCTGGGTCGAATAAGCTTGATGTTTCGAATTTGAAACGTCTAAAAGAGTATACCTCGAAGTCCGTGATCTCAACCAACTAGATTCTTTTGGTCGATTAATCTTTTATCCATTTGTAGTCAAATAAAAAACAACATTTCAAAAGGGTATATACATGGAACCTACACAAGCCAATTAAGACTGAGTTTAACCTGTTTTGTTTATAATCTTAAAGGAGAAAATCTGTTAATTACTGCTAAACTTGTCTGTTAATTACTGCTAAATTTGTACCAGCAGATAAATTTGTAATCAACCCAATTGAGATAGCTTGATAATCGAACAAGAGAAGTTAGGAAGGTTGATAATATAAGTGCATGTTTGGCTAAAGTGACAAAAAATTAATAAAATTATTAATCGAATATCAATTTACATTTAATTAATAATGCACATAGATAAATACAAAAAATTAGAAATGATTGGTAGGATGAGGTGTTAAGTGGATGAAATGAGAAGTTATTTCAGTAGTTGAAATGATGAGTTATTTGAATAATTACGGATGATAAATTATTTAAATAGTTGCTATAACCTATTTAAATGTAAATTTTAAAAGTGAATATATAAATTTTTATTTTTATTTTCGAAAAAAAAAAAAAAAACCCACGAGCAAATGGGTTACGAGAACGACCTATGAATGAAAATCGAAAGGGCAATCACCAAGTTTCAGCTCAATGAAAATGGCGGAATGGGAACTGCACCGCCCTATATCTGCAGAAGTTTGAGTCTCCACATACAAAAAATCGAAACCCTACCAAAACTCAAAGATGTAGGGTCCCAAATCGCCATTGGAGTATGGAAGTCTCATTAAATCGCACGTTCGCGAGGGCCAACCATGTCCACTCGATTGTTCGTGCAATCAAAGAAATTACCTCTTCCACCCGGCACGCACCAGCAAACAAACAATCAAAGACTAGGATCCTTACACTGTGATTTCAGCCTTCATCTGAAGATGTAGACCCAACAATTTGGGAAATGTAGCTATCGATAAGGGATTGTGAAGCGGATGCAAGACGGCAAAATGTTAGGGCCCCTCGCCTTTTTCCCTTTTTGTGTTTGAAGATATTCCTCAGTGGGTTTTTGTCTTTTGCCACTGCCACCCCCCACCCTGGGTGCGGTGCCGAGCCCTCCACTCTTGGGGAATAAAAAGTAGGTCCTTCTATTCAATTTTCTACTTTAATCAATCCCCATTGTTCCCTCATTCTCATCTTAAATCTGTTTGTTGGATATCACCATAGTTCTATAATAGTTGGATAATGGAACTATTGGTTATGTAATTAAATTTAAAATCATCACGGAGTGACCTAGTGTGCTTAAGATGCGATGAGTTCAATTCATGATTAACATCCAAATGTTGTAGGGTCAGTGATATATCCCGTTATGTCCCGTGATAATAGTCGCAAGTTGACTGATATCAAAAAAAAAAAAGAATTTAGTAATAAAATTTATCTCAATTCATTAGCTTTAAGTTTTTGGGTTGATGGATGATTTAATAACATTAAGTGGTAAACCCTAACATTCAACATAATGTAGTGGTTGCCTAATAGTCGAGAGTATCTTGGAGAACTAAAATATGACGAGTTTCAATTCATGATGGTCACCTATCTAGAAATTAATTTTCTAAGGATAATGGTTGAGGTGTGCACAAGTTGACCCAGAAAATCACGAATATAATAAAAATATTAGTCGGATAGTACACAGATGATAGGTTTATAAGTTAAGATAATTGTATGTATTGTTATGATACACTTTGCATGAAGTAAAAAACAAAGTTATGAGGCAAAGATTTAGATTTGTGAAGGATTTTTGTTGTCCTTGATGAGCGTTATAAGAGTCATGACTAAATTTAATTGTGTTGGTAGAATATTCGTAGAGTCCAGCAAAGAATTTTAGCTTAGATCATATAAGCACTTAGATCTCAATTAAATAGGCGTTTTGCTTTCGTAAAAGTGGTATTTGCTTGATAATCAACTTGGATGGATGAATATTTAAGAGGTTTGATGGTATTGACAATACGACAAAAATTCTATATTTATCGGATACGAAGAAGATCATCGGTGTATAAGTGAAGATAATCATCTTCGTTACTATGAGGTCGTGTTGGGGATATGTGAGGGTTAGGTACCCTTAACATCCTTTCTTACTTTTTTCAACTCCTAGATACTATCTATTCCTTTACCCCTCATATTCCTATTCCTTTTTCAACATGTCTTTTCACTATTCTTATTCTAATAGCTTCTATACCAATAACGTAGTTTTCATATTAATATGAGCTGTTTCATATATTTTTCTTAAAGGATTATTAATTAGAGTGGCCAATTCTACCTGTGGTTGTATAGAATAGAAGTCTGTAGTCTTCTAATTTTGTCCTATCAAATGGGCAGAATTGTTACTTCCCTTTCAGTTCTGTGTGATGTATAACGTTTCAATTTCGACTGAATTGATGGTGGTCGTATATATACAAATTAATTATTCTTTATTACCTGCTGTAAAATTTGAACCAACAAACTCTAGAGAGAATCCAATGGAGATGGGAATTTTTTCTTGTGTTTTAGATGATATTTGGCACTACTAGATTGGTAGATTTGTGGTGAAAAAAGCAGGGGAAGAAAGAAAGGAGTTATTGTTTTCGAAGAGTCTAGACTTTTCTTATTTGGATGGACCATCATTTTATGAATCTATAAATACAACCACTTCATTTTACTTCATGACCAATTTGAATAGAGAATTCTGGATCAACTCTTCATTAAAACTTGAGAGTTCTAGTTGTCTGCTTCCGTACCTTCCAACTTAAAAAAAAAGAAAAAGAAAGAAAGAGAATGTCTTCCATCACTGTGACTCCATTAGAAGCTGAAAAATATGTGGTGGGATCTCACAGTTTAATTTCTTCACTTATTCCTTCAAGTTTTATGCCTTTTGCTTTCTTTCTAATTCTAATTATAACTCAACTGGCTTTATCCTTCATTATATAGGAAGAAACTCAACAGCTGAACTTTTGGGAAGATTATGTCAATTGGAGGAAGAGGCCCGCCGTAAGAGGACGCCATGGAGGCATGCTGGCCGCCTCCTTTGTATTGGGTCAGTACATAAAAAGATAAGCTTTTGATTCTTATGAGAACGTTCTAATCTTGCATAAACTGTAAAAATACGTTTTTAAAAGGAAAAGAGTTTTCCAGTTACACATAATCTTTTTCTTCTTATTCTCTTCATTAATGGTGGTTGGTTTGATCTGATCTTTATTAACTGTATAACATCAGGTGTTGAAGTATTGGAGAATCTAGCATTCCTGGCCAATGCGAGTAATCTTGTTCTGTATCTGTCCAAGTTCATGCATTATTCTCCATCCGCTTCTGCCAACATTGTCACCAATTTTATGGGCACAGCTTTCCTCCTTGCTCTCCTTGGCGGCTTTCTAGCTGACGCTTTCTTCACCACTTATTCGATCTTCTTGATAAGTGCTGCAATAGAATCCTTGGTGAGTTTCTACTAAAGTGGCTTTCTCATTTACAATATCATTCAATATTATTTTCATAACCAAGCTTCATCTGCATGCTAAGGCTATGTACAATGCTCTTGTAAGACTATACAGAAAATATTTAATACACCTCATGTTTCATTTAGTGCTGATTTCCAATCTTTAAGTGAGATTATCGTAGTAACTTCTAGATTTTATTAGTGGAGCATTTTCCATCAACAGTTAGGCACTTCAATGTCGGATATAAAACGGCATAAGAGAAAAAAGCATGTGATTCAACATCTGGTGCCGTACAGTTTTTGTCTTGTTAGTGGGGGTTTCCATTTTGGGTAAGAAAGCTGTTCATTATTTGTATAATTTGATCTGTTGATGGCTGTGCTCCAAATTTGGAGGGGTTTGAACCTGTGTTTTAAAAGGCTGAGCGCTAAGGCACACCTTTGCTCAAGGCACGTGTTTAGTGTCTCATCGTGAATAGACGAGGCTCGTGTAAAATGGGGTGGATCCTGAATACTTAATTTGTGGGTGTTCAAACTTAAATTATTTTGAAGCTCAACTTCTATATGCAAACAAATCACTAAATCCAAGATCTGGGGGCCACTATGGATGAGATCTACTTTTATATTAAAAAATAACAAAATATAAAATTTTGGAGGGGTACCTTCGCTAAAATGATATTAAAATATTGGTGAAGACCACTTCTGTGTACAAAATATAGTAAAATCCAAAATATTCAATGCCCACCCTAGCCTCCTCTCCCCCGTTATAAATGTCCTCTTGGGACATAAAAATTAGTTTAACTAACATTTAACACAAAAATCCCTGCTTTTGGTTTTTTTTTGTTCTCTAATAATTTTGAAAAGCAACATTCACTAACTTTGTTAAGATTGAAGAACAACAATCAAAGAAAATAGAGAAAGTGAGAAACAACATACAAATTTACATGGTACATCCACAGGTACAACGGAGAACGATTTTATTAGAGAAGAGCAAATACAAGAATGTTGATCAAGAGGGGCTAGGATGGAGTTTATATAGTGCAGTTCGATAAAACTCTATTACAACAATCAGCCCAATTACATAAAAGCCCATATACAAATATGATAAACCAATTACTATTTTGTCTAGGTTTTATGAGATCTCTGCTTGCAGATTGGGCAACGAGACTCCCGGCTAAGTAATCATGGGGCAACATAGTTGAAGGCATATCTCAACAAACTTAATAGTATTTCTTTTACATTCCTACTCCAGCTATGTTGTTTCTTCTTTGTGAATATTTTTACATAGTGTGTCACAAAAAATATTCATTCTTTGCGCCTAAGCCTCGATAGACTATTGTCCTCAAGCGTGCCTTGAACTTTAAAAACACTGATCTGAACATGTGGCCTGCAGGGTCTGCTGATTCTGACGCTCCAAGCTCATGTACCATATCTGAAGCCTCCAACATGCGTTTCAAAACAGGTGGGTAGTCCATGGCCATGCCGTAAAGTCGGAGGTGGGGAAGCAGTGATGTTATTTGCAGGGCTGTACTTGGTGGCGCTTGGAGTTGGAGGGATCAAAGGGTCGCTTCCTCCTCATGGGGCCGAGCAATTCGACGCGACCACTTCTAAAGGAAGGAAGAAAAGATCCGCTTTCTTCAACTACTTCATCTTCTGTCTTTCCTGTGGAGCTTTAATCGCTGTAACTTTGGTGGTTTGGATGGAAGATAACAAGGGTTGGCAGTGGGGTTTTGGGATCTCCACTCTTGCTATACTGATTTCTATTCCTATTTTCTTGCTTGGATCGCCCACTTACAGAATTAAAACTCCTTCTGGAAGCCCAATCACAATCATTTTAAAGGTACTTGTATTGCATTTCTATTGCATTTAATAGATTAGTGGATCTACTCAAATGTTTTACCCACTAAAATGAACCACATCAAGAAGTTAGCTCCTGCCAACTTTATGTGCATACAAGTTTTCATTTCCTTTAACAGTTGAAATCACACACGAGAAACAAGTGATTAGAATGTCATCAAAATGGTGGTGTTGTTGGTTGAGACTTGAGCCCTCCAAAGTATGCTGTCTTTGGAGGTCTCAGATTCGAGACTCACGAGTTGAGGGGTTTTGTGACGGGCGCTAGGGATGTTCATTGGTTGGTCGATTTGTTTGAAAATGAAACCGAATCGATCGATCGATTAAGTTGATCAAAACAGTCGGTTAGATCGATTAATTTATTTTAATTAATTTTCATTTTTTTAATTAAAAAACATATTACCATACAAATTTTTATTGAAGTTTTAAGAACTAATTAAAAAAAAATGAAAATATCAAATACTTTTTAAAAACACATTTAAATTTAAGTTAATTTTACAATAATTTAATAATAAATGTAATTAATTAAATGAAAATATTAATATTTTATGAAGGATTTTTTTTTAACCAACCAAACTGAACTGACCGTCCAAAAAATTCGGTTCAATATTTTTTTTAACCGACACCGACCGACATATACTTGAAAACCGACTAACCACCCTTAATTCGATCGGTCGAATCGATTTTCAGAGAATGTATGAACACCGCTAACGGGTGTGAGTGCTTCCTGATATATAGGTGCAAACCTCCGATTCCCGATAATTTATAAAAGTTAAAAAAAGAATGTCATCAAAATGAGTCTTGAAGAGCTAAATAGAGAATACTTAAATTTTTTTTGTTTTTTGCAACAGGTTGTGGCTTCAGCTGCTTTCAACAGTAGAAAATCAAAGAGTTCCAATAACGTTATAATGAGCAAATCTACACGCTCGGTCTCTTCAGAGAGTACCAGAGACATTGATGACCAAGAAATCCAAAGTCAGCAAAACAACTCAACACAATCCTTAGAGTTCCTTAACAAAGCAGCCATTAATAACCCCAACCATCCACAACTTAAATGCACAGTCAAACAAGTAGAAGAAGCCAAAATAGTCCTGAAAATCTTCCCCATTTTCGCCTCCACCATAATGCTCAACTGCTGCCTCGCTCAGCTCTCCACATTCTCGGTCCAACAAGCAGCCACCATGAACACCAAACTCGGCTCTCTCAAGGTCCCCCCTGCTTCCCTCCCGGTTTTCCCAGTCCTCTTCATCATGGCCCTTGCCCCAACCTACAACCACCTCATCGTCCCAATAGCACGAAAGCTAACCAAATCCGAAATGGGGATAACCCATTTGCAGAGAATTGGAACAGGGCTGGTTCTATCCATAGTGGCAATGGCAGTAGCAGCATTGGTGGAAATGAAGAGGAAAACTGTGGCCTCGAAAACCCAAATGCTTGATTCTTCTGAACCTCTGCCAATCTCTTTTCTTTGGGTTGCTTTGCAATACTTGTTCTTAGGATCTGCAGATTTGTTCTCATTAGCTGGGATGATGGAGTTTTTCTTTACTGAGGCACCCACGAGTATGAGATCTTTAGCCACTGCTCTGTCATGGGCCTCCTTGGCTATGGGGTATTACTTCAGCTCTGTGTTGGTGAGTTTAATCAATGGTGTGACCAAGGCTTGTCGGCTGACTCCATGGCTGTACGGAAGAAGCTTGAATCATTATCATTTGGAAAAGTTTTATTGGTTGATGTGTATTTTGAGTGGCTTGAATTTCTTGCAGTATCTGTTTTGGGCCAATCGGTATACATACAGGTCCACTGGAGAAGAACAACAGTCTCTTAAAGATCAACAACACAAATCTGATCTAGTTGTTTGAGGTTTGTTTTTCATTTGTTGTAATGAATCAAAATCGAGATCATGAAGTAGTGAGAGATGTCATTATATTATTTTTATATATAAATATACATCTCTGGGTGATTTCTATGATATAAATTAGGTATGATGTTCCTCACCTTTCTCAATCAGGTAATTATCTTTTTCGCATACTTTTTCAAGATCATAACCTTTTAGTTTTACAAATCTTAAATTATTTTGGATTGAATTCATGAGGTATGATATAATATTAGATAAACTAAGATTTCGTCTAAAATTAATTGACAACGAGGAGAATAACTCTTACGATCTTATAAAAGTTGTTAGGTATCTTCCTAAAATTAATTGTGAGGATTTTTTTTTTTTTTTTTTTTTTTTTTTTTTTTTTTTTTTTTTTTTTTTTTTTTTTTTTTTTTTTAAGATGTAAAATCCAGGTTCCATCCAAATATCTCAGATGTTATCAAACAATTGAAATTTGATAAATGACAGTATATTTATGGGTTGGACCAGTTGAGATGGTTGAAACATAGGGCTTATTATTAATGAAATAGAAATATCCCCATGTAACTTGGTGGCTATGAAGCATGATCTTGATATCAACATCATTGTTAATAAATGAAATCTATAATCCATTTATTTATAATTAATAAATTCAGCCAAAATGAACATAGCTCAACCAACATTCAAATGTAAAATCAATTACGAGGGTGTGATTAGAATCCTCAAGCTCACATGTACTGAAAAAAAATAAGAAGTAACATCAAGTTTCATTAACATAAGCATGTACTCATTGATACGTATTCATGGATCATTAGCACTTGAGTTCGAATTAGAATAAAATATATAATGCTCCTTATCTTTCCCGAGCTAGCACCTCACTCAACTCTTACTCCACATTCATAAAGTATATTTGCTTTGAGTATAAAATATGACTTACTCATAAAGATAAGGTTGTGAAGTTACCTAGTAGGATCAACAACCATCAAATTGACTAAAATGCTTGTTTATATTCGATTAATAGTTCATTTATCAATTTTCATCTCCCGAACTCAAAAACTCGTATAAAATCATACGATCGACAACAAAATTATATCCATAGATAGTTAAGTCGAATGAAAACCAGATCTAAATCGCACATCAAACATTTAAAAGCTAAAAAACAATACACACACAGAATAAGAAGATTGATACCACGTATCTTCAACAATTGATTTCATTACAAATAATTATTGCAATTTACACAATATAAACCTTTTCTTTATTTTCTATTTCGTTTATCGCATTTTATTTTTAGAAATCGAGAAATTGAAGTTTTACTCTGACCTTTAAGATTTTCTATTTCATTTATCAAATAATTTAAAAGTAATAATTGTTTCTCTTTTCTTCCACGTTTCACTAAACAAAAGTCAGCCAAAAGCTAAGGAGATTAACCAATAAGATCACACCTCACCGCCATGTCATCACAGCTAGTCTTCATCTCAAATTTCAAAACTACTAATCAAAGACTAAAGAAGTTGACCAATGATTAGACCAATTCATTAGAGATATAATTCCAAGTTTTAACTACAAAAATTTAAGTTTTCTATTTTAAATTGTTGACTATAACAATTCAAATTTAATTGGAAGTTAGCCATTTGGATTTATATCATTAATTAACCAACCACAAATTTCTATTATATTTATTGTTAAATTAAAATAAAAATTTATCAAATTAGTCAAATCAAAAAAAAAAAAAAATACAATCACTTGAAAAAAATAACATATTAATAAATATTATCACATACTTTTTTTTTTTATAATAGTGTAATTAAGAAATAGGGAACAAAATAACTTAGGGTTATTTTAAGATGTTTATTGTAGTTATATCATTTTTGTAAGTAATTCATACATAACAAATTTTCATTTTTTAAATGTCAACTTTATTCTTCACCATTTTTATTTGGACAGCGATGAGAGTTAGGTGGATTTTGATGACTTGAGATCGACTTCGGTGAGGCGATTGACGTTTTCGAGCAGCACTTTGCGAACAAAAGGTGGATCTGGCTGTCTACAATGTCATTGGGATTTGAAATCCATCGAAACAAAATACACTATCTCCAAAACCAGAACTTATCCTGAAACTATCACTCTACAAATTTCAAGTTCTAATGCTTCACTAATGTCAACCGAACTGTATTACTAATGCCGACTGAGCTATATTCATTTTGTCGTATATATTTTGTTTCAATGCATGAGAAATCCATAATAAATATTTATAATATAATAGTAAAAATTGATTGATAATTATGAATTACAAAATTTTAAAATTTAGATAGATTTGTAATTATTTACAGCCAAAACCCTGTAAAACCCGTCAACTCTCAAGTTTCTACGTCCAAACGATCATCTGTGTGAACCGAAACAAAATTGAAGGATCCGTCTAAAAATTCTTGTTTCCTTTTTCATTATCTTGTTGCAGCCTCATTTCCATGAAACTCACGCCCGAAGTTGAAGATTTTTCGTACAAGAAATTAGGGTTAGAAGGAATTTCACCTCGTTTACTTGGGGGAAATTGAGGATGTTTCGATCAATCACTCTCATACATCAATTCCAACAGCGAACCATTTATATAAATCTCCATTCTTATTCTTAAATCACTCCAAAATTTCTGTGGACTTTGTGATTTGTGAAGGTGAAGAGAAAACAACCTGATAGGTACTATGTTCCTTCTCTGTCTTGATTACAATTGAAGTTTTCCTTTTTCTGGGTCTGCTTCTTTGCATCAAATTGCTTGCGAATTTTGTTTGTTTGCTCTGTTCTTGGCAGCCCTTTAATTCATCTTTTAAGATTTTCGTAAATTTTAGTGTCTTTGGAGTTTTTTTTTTTTTTCAAGGTTTTTCCTCTTTGTTATGAATTCTATTTATGTTTGAAGTATGTGTGAATCTGGGGTTTCTCTTAGCTAGCTTTGCAAGCTGTGTTTGAAAGTTGCAATTGATATGTCTGAATTTAATATATTTAGTTTACATTTCTATTCAACACCAATGGAGGGATCTTGTTCAATTCTATGGAAGTTCGACTAAAACGAAAGGGAATTGACTTAAATATAGTGATCCATGTTATTGCTTGCTGGTTTGTTTATAATCTTCGTACGTTGACATTGATGTATCTTTCTTGCATTCGTGCTAGTTTTGCCTCTCTTAACTGCAAGGGTCTCGTGATTGGAATTTCATTACAATAGTTGACCCTCTTTACAAATTTTCTTTGTCAATCCTAACATCAGATCCTTTTTTGTTGCTTTTGCGAAGGTTTAAGATATGGGTAATCTTTTTTGTTGCGTGCAAGTGGACCAGTCCACTGTAGCTATAAGGGAGAGATTTGGGAAATTTGAGGAAGTTCTTGAGCCAGGGTGTCATTGTTTGCCTTGGTTTCTTGGAGCCCAGGTTGCTGGTAATCTGTCTCTCCGGTTGCAACAATTGGACGTGCGATGTGAGACCAAGACTAAGGTTTGCCACTCTTAAGACTCTCAAATTTGATGCTACCATTTCTGGCTCATCGCCTAGTATCATAGTGAGTATTTAGAAACTACTCTATACGGCTGTTTTTGAAAACTTGGTTGAGTTATATCTTAAACTGAATCACAACTCATCAGCACTCACTGCTGAAGAATTTTAATTCAGTTTGTTCTAGAACTCATTAGTACATCGATGAAAAGAAAGTTAGGAAGTAAATGAATGATTGAAATAGTTTCGAAACTCAACGTTTAGAGCCCCTTGTTCTCTCTTTGTGCTTTGCTGAGGAAAAAAACATATAGAATTGTCTTGTAATATGGTTAACTATAACTACTTCCCTAGGTTCATGCTTTTAGCCAACAGTGACTATACCAGGGTGCTCTGATTTCTTGTTGTACATAAAACTGCTCTTTTATACTTTGTCCTTGGCATATAATTTTCGATGTGGATTTTATTCTTCAGGATAATGTGTTTGTCAATGTGGTTGCTTCTATTCAATATCGAGCACTGGCTGATAAAGCAAATGATGCGTTCTACAAACTTAGCAATACAAGGTCCCAGATCCAAGCTTATGTTTTCGATGGTATACTCTAGTTTTGTCCTGTTGTACCTATAAGTTAAATGCGTTCATGTAATTATAAAGCTTATTTAATTTCTTCTTTTGTCATATTTGTGTAAGCATCATTCTTTGAACTTAAGAAACTTCATGCATATTTGTAGTTATCAGAGCAAGTGTTCCAAAGCTCAATTTGGATGATGCGTTTGAGCAGAAAAATGATATTGCCAAAGCAGTAGAAGATGAACTTGAGAAGGTAATATTTTTTGCTTGTCCAATTTCAGTGTTATGATGCAAATTCCAACTTTCTCATAATTTTTGAATGAGTTCTTTCAGGCTATGTCGGCTTATGGCTTTGAGATTGTTCAAACCCTCATTGTTGATATAGAACCAGATGAGCATGTGAAGAGAGCAATGAATGAAATTAATGCGGGTAAAATCTCATCCTAGATATTAAAATATTATATTCCTTTTCTTTTGACCTTGAGCCTAGCTTCGGTTATGTTTTATCCATAATGTCCTGTGGATTGGAAATGTTTAATTAGTAGCCTGAAATGATCAGATGCGAAATCATTGCAATGTGAAAAGCTCATATTATTTAATTTCTTATTGTTCATTCAACTCTCCCAACCATGGTTCAAAACTATTAACCATTGTTTTGAGGTACTACACTCAGTAATATGTGAGTATTAAGGGTATAGAAGGGGCATAATAGTAAATATGTGATTTGCAAGATAATGAGTTTGTTATGAAAATAAAGGGAAGCTGGGAGTTAGGTCTTGAGTTAGTATGCTCAAGGATAGGTGCCTCATACCTAGGTTTATCTTACAACCTTTCATATTTTCATAACAGAGGATTGAGGGGTTCGAACTTGCAACCTCATGGTCGAGGATAGGATACATCTCATTTACAGTTAGGCTAAGCCTGCTTTAGCTATTTTCATCAATATATTACAAATCTGAGTTCTTGTAAGTTAGAGTCCTTACCCATTGCTTTGATCACCAGAACGAGAAACTATTGTATTATTAATGGTCAACAAAAGCCTTGCAATGCATTCGGTTGGGACGTAGTCGTCAACCGTTAATCATTGTTTGGGTTTGGGATGGAAGTAATAATAACATGGGTTATCATTATCTATGTTTGAGGTGCAAGTAATGATTATACGAGTTATCATTGTCTATCTTTGTGGTACAAGTAACGGTAGCACAAGTTATCACGTATATGTTTGAGGCTCAAATAATGATTATATGAGTAGCGAGTTAACATTGTTTGTGTTATTAGAGCCTCAAACTCCCCCTTAACTTCTTGTATTACCGGACTTTTTGATGATTATTGATTTCTTTTATTATCGATATCTATTCAGCTGCTAGATTAAGGGTGGCAGCAAACGAGAAGGCGGAAGCCGAGAAAATTTTGCAGATTAAGCGAGCTGAAGGTGAAGCTGAAGCCAAGTATTTGTCTGGTTTGGGTATTGCTCGGCAGCGCCAAGCAATTGTGGATGGTTTAAGAGACAGTGTGTTGGGATTCTCTGTCAATGTTCCTGGGACGACAGCAAAGGATGTAATGGATATGGTACTTGTGACGCAGTATTTTGACACCATGAAAGAAATTGGAGCTGCTTCTAAGTCTACCTCTGTGTTTATACCTCATGGACCGGGAGCTGTTCGGGACGTCGCATCGCAGATTCGTGATGGACTTCTTCAGGGTGCTTCTTCTCACTAGTTAGTCCAAAGCTCTATTTTACGATGTTGATGTTTGTTCATAATATGATACTCAGTGTTCTGTGGTTTTCTGTTTTCTAGTAACATATATGTTTTTTTTTGTTTTTTTTTAAAAAATAAAACTGATGTATATGGTTTATAGTTGTTTTCACTAATTATGAGGGGATGTTTGGATTTAGATTTTAAGAGTATTTATAATTAATATTTAGAATGATGATTTATTTTGAGTATTTAGAAGTAATGGTTGCAATCAAAACCTTGTTTGGATGTATTTTTTAAGAATATTTAAAATTAATATTTAGAATTAAGATTTATTTTGAGTATTTAGAAGTAATAATTAGTAATAATTCAGTCAAATGCTTGTTTGGGTGTAATTTTAAGAGTATATATAATTAATATTTAGAATGAAAATTTTATTTTGAGTATTTAGAAGTAATGATTACAGTTAAATGAATGTAGTTTTTAAGAGTACTTAAAATTAGTATTTAGAATGAGAATTTATTTGAAGTATTTACGAGTAATGATTGCAATAAAAAAATTCATTTGAAAGTAGTTTTTTAGGAGTATTTAGCAAATATTAATTTGAAATAGTAGTTGAAATACTCGTACCAAATATTCCGGCTCAATTAAGAGACAACTAGGAGACTGTGTACTATTTGGATATTTAATAAACAAATGTTTACAATTTTAGAAACCTTAATTGACGGTTTAAATCTGATTTTCTAATAATAATAATTAATTAGATTGAATTATTAAAATTTTGGAGTTTTATAGAATGATATGGTTGGTTTAAAAAATTTAGAAGCTAAGATATGGATATAATGAAAGAAGATAAAAAGTGACCATTAGATTTAGATTGGAGCGGATAGATGGATGAGATTCAATGCCGATATATAAGATGGAAAGAGATTGAGTTTAAAATTAAAAAAAAAAAAGAAATGACATTTTCTTGAAAACTTCATTTGTTCACATCTTCATCATTTTAACTCTGATTTGAACAAACGTGTTGAAATCGTTTTCTAAGCTCTACATAATAGAAGCTTTAAGACTCCAAAATTATTAATAAATAAAAATTGAGTTTGTTATCATCAAAGCATTAATTAAATAATTAATTTGAGATAAGTGAAAAAAAAAAAAAAAACCAACAAGCACCACGCAACCTTGATGATCGGGTGCTGCCCGACTTAAGGGTGATTTCAGTTTGAATTTTGTTGGTTTTGTGCCAAACCAATAACCGAACCAATAACTTTGATTTTTCAAAAATTGGGTCCGAACCAATATCCAAAAAACGAAAAAAAAGCATCGAGTCAGTTTTTATAGATTCGATTCGATTTCCGATTTTAATTTCAATACAAATTTTAGTTACGTCTCACATTTTTTTTGTCTCATTTTTTTTTTTTTTTTTTAATTTTATTCTAAAGACTTTTATTTTAGTAACAAAAAACAATACTTTTTGAAAGTATCATAAATATTTAGAATGTTTTTACTTCAAAGTTCATATTTAAATTCGTTTGGTTCGATTATTCTTGGGCTTTAGGGGCCAATTTGTTTTGGGTTAGACGTGATTTGTTACCGTTGATTTTCATTGGGTAAAGTAGTAATTTTATATATTTATGAAAGGTAGTCAAATTAGAGATAGTCATTCTTTATTTAAAAAAGAAAACGATACATTAGTCAACTTAACTCAATTACATTATCAATATTGACTAATTGCCATTATTATTATTATTATTATTATTATTATTTTAAAATTTGAAAACAACACTTCTTTGTTTGTCCAAATTCAACGAACTTACGTGACTTTTGATTTTACTATACACCAACATAATTTAAATACAGTATAATTATTTATTTACAATCAAGTCCTTCTTTTTGGGTCAATTTAATAAACTCTCCCTCGAGATTGGGGACGGGACAAGAGAAATATGTATAAGATTAAAGTCCTTAACTTTGAAATAATTTAAATGCGATTTGAAATATTTTGGTTGACTTGTAGTCTCGATAACAACAAAACAATGATCATTGTGGGTAAGCCATGGAAAACAATACACATTTTTCTCTTTAAACATTTATAATTATTCAAAAAAATTAAAAAAAAAAAACAAAAAAACTAATTATTTATGTTTTGTACACTGATACCGCTAAGCTACTACTCTTTTGATACATCAACTAACACTTTTCTTTTCATTTTTGCACACCAACCATTAACTTTTGCACTCTTCTTATTTCCCTCCATTATTATCTCTTCCCTTATACCCGTATAGCAAAACTAACGATAATCAACTCATGGATTTTGTTCGTTTGACAAACGTTAAAATTAAATCGACTATTTTCACAAAATATACATAACAAAAAAAAAGAGTCAAGACAATGAAATAGAAGTCCTACGATAAGACATTTTCGTACAAAAGTTACATGCAATGAAATAGTCATCTCATATTAATTTGGTGATTAGCTTTAAAAAAAAAAATCAAAAGATTATAAATTTGATTTGTAATTAACATAAAATTTTTAGAAATTTTATTGGACAAACCGTGTAATGTAAAGTCAAATCATTTTGTATCTTAAGAATGGTCGAAGTGTTTGGTAGATAAGCTTAAAATAAAACTATATAAATAAATAAATAAATAAGTAAAATAAAAAGGTCAAATGATGCCGTCTTTTTCTATTCACCAAGTTGGGTTCTTCGTTACACACAAACCTTCAAAACCATCTTTCCCACACCATCCAAGTCCACTTCTCTCAATTCCTTCTACCATTTTTTTAATATAATTTATTTTATTTTCACCTTCATTTTTTTTTTCTTCGATTAAAATATCATTTTAGCCCTTAAACTTTAAAATATGTTTCATTTTAATCTTTAAATTTTTAAAAGTTTAATTTTAGTCCATAAAATTTTAAACTTGTTCTATTTTGATCCTTACTCTTTCAAATGTCAAATTTTAGTCTCTGAATTTGAAGTTGATATTTTTTAAAATTGATTCAAACAGGTTATTAATTTTAATATAAATAAAAAAAG